>PVKS010005663.1:0-83490 GCA_004027875.1 Aplodontia rufa
ATGCTATTTTTATGTCTATAGCTCTGTAGCGGAATTTGAGATCTGGTTTTGTGATGCCTCCTGCTTCACTTTTCTCACTAAAGACAGGTAATGGCTATTCTGGGTCTCTTATTTTTCCAAGTGAATTTCATGACTGCTTTTTCTATTTCTGTGAATAATGTCATTGGAATTTTGATGTGAATTGCACTGAATCTGTATAGTGCTTTTGGCACTATGGCCATTTTGACAATATTAATTCTGCCTATCCAAGAATCTGGAGGTCTTTCTATCTTCTAAGGTCTTCTTCAATTTATTTCTTTAGTGTTCAATGGTTTCAACTCAACTCTTTTGTTAGATTGATTCCCAAGCTGTTTGTTATGGTTGTTGTTGTTTCAGGCTATTGTAAATGGGATAGTTTTCCTAATTTCTTTTTCAGCAGATTCATCATGGAGTGTATGAATGCAACTGATTTACAGGTGTTGATTTTGGATCCTGCTACTTTGTGGAATTCATTTATGAGCTCTAGAAGTCTTCTGGTGTAGTTTTTTTATGTCTTCTAAATATAGGATCAACAGACAATTTGAGCTCTTCCTTTCCTATCTGTGACCCTTTAAATTCCTTCTCTTGCCTAATCACTCTGGCTAGCGTTTCAAGGACTACGTTGAATAGGAGTGGTAAAAGTGGGCATCCTTTCACCATGTCTATTCAGTATTTTCAGTTTTTCTCCATTCAGAATGTTGGCCTTAAAAAAACAAAAATTAAAAAAAAAACAAAACAGAATGTTGGCCTTGGGTTTGTCACAGATAGCCTTTACAATGTTGAGGCAAGTTCCATCTATCTCTAGTTTTCAAACATGAATGGATCCTATACTTTGTAAATGCTTTTGCTGCATCTATTGAGATAATCATGTGATTCCTGTCTTTAAGTCCACTTAGAACATCAGTCCTGATGGCAATCATTCCTAGCACCTAGCCCAGTACCAGGCCTGCACACAGTAATTATTTAATAAGTAACTGTCAAACTAACTTTAACTTAGAATCAAGGAGACCCACTAATAAAATATCTGCTTTTAGAATAAAGATGTTCAAAATATCTTTTAAAATTTTGCTTTAATTACTGTAAGAAAAAAAGCTCCTTTCCCACCTGACATATTATATACTTAAGTCTTTTGACTTCTGAGCCACTTTTAGGATTTATAAATATATTTTTAAATAGGAACATGTCAAATATTTCAAAAGCAATTTGAACAAAGGTATATCCCTTTTAAGATACTGGACAAAGATTTGTAATACTTTTCCACACTTTTCTAGTGAAGGAAAATACTGGAAGGGTATTTAGTGTTCTTAATAAAAATTTAAAAAAAAATTTGAGCACCAAAACCAAATGATATAAAGGGGTGGGAAAGGGCTTTTATTTTTGCCATGCTGGGGATTGTACCCAGGGCCTCAGGTATGTCAGACTAGCACCACTGAATTATACCCCCAGGTTCCTACTTTTTTGGTTTTGTTACTATTTAGAGACAAGTGCTAGCTATGTTGCCAAGACTGGTCTCAAACTCCTGGGCTCAAGGGATCCTCTTGTCTCAGCTGTCACCAGTAGCAGGAATCACAGGTGCATACCTCCTACCCTAAAAGGGGGTTTTAAAAGTCAGATTTACTGAAGGCAGATGTGGTAGTATATGTCCTTAATCCCAGCCACTCAGGAAGATGATTGGATCCCTTGAGCCCAGGAATTGAAGCAAGGTTAAGCAATATAGTAAGACCTCAAAAAAAGGGAAAAAAGTTAAATTTACCTGTTAAAATTCTCTCATTAAACAGACTTTCATGGGCTCTATCCCTAGCACCAGAAAAACAAAAACAAAAACCAAACTTTCCCCATGACTTCTTTTTTGTTTTGTTTATGGTAATTAAGCCCAGGGTCTACTACTAAAGCTATATCCCCAGCACTAGGCTTTCCATAATTTCTAGTTAATTTCCATAATTAATATTATAGAATAACATTAATTAGTTGACTCTGATTTAATCATATATTGAAAATAAAAGCCTAAGGCACATATTTTAAATAATAATCATTTTTATCTGCAAATTCATTTATACTTTTCTTGACCATCACAGAGCAAAAAGGGGCAGACTACTAAGTTATTTGCTCAGCAAGATAAATGATCAAGAAAATAATATAATACTGTAATCTGGCATTAAAAACCTAGACTCATAGAAATACACTTTTCTTTTGTTGCAGAATTATAGGAGTGCAAAAAACATTTAATTTAAAAACTAGGGTTAGTAATAAGTGAGAAGGTTTAAATATAGAACTGCCTCATTACTTGGGATAATCAAAAAATAAAAAACATTTCTATTGGCACTTAAGCTCTCATCACGTTACAATTTTGAGTGAAATCTGATATATATAAACAAATTTGTTTCTCTTAAAAATGAGATCATCTTGAGTATTTATTAATGTACCATTATAATGACATTTTGCCCTTCTCCAGTACCCCAGAAGACTGATTTCCTTTTTTAAGCTATATTATGGCTTCTATAATTATTCTGTTTTTCCCACACTGTTGTCAGATGTAACTCTGGGGGTTAAATGTACCACCCATATGCCACCTATGCCTCCTAACAACCTCTCCCCACCCTTTCAACCCCAATTCTGGGGATTTAACCCAGGAGTACATTAGCTCTGAGCTACATCCCCAGCTCTTTTTATTTTGAGATAGGTTCTTGCTAAATTGCTTAGGGCCTTGCTAAAATTGCTGAGGTTGGCCTCAAACTTGTGATTCTCCTGCCTCAGCCTCCTTAGTCACTGGGATTACAGGCATGCACTACTGTACCCAGCTCCTAACAACTTTTTAAACTGATGAAGTAAGATAAATTTATTAGAGTTCAAGAAAATCAAATAGAATCTGATGGAGGAAAAGCCTGGGAAATTTTTCCTATGAATGACTTAATCACATTATTTTTAGCCAAGATAATCTCTACCATTTCTTTTTCAGTTTTTCCCATTTTCTTACAAAACACAGCAAAGCTAACTGTTAATTTGTTTCTTGGAAGATTAGAAAACTACAAATCATCAAAATTTTTGAAAACACTAACAGTTTTGAAGTATTACAAGTCAAAATTTTATACCTTTCAAAAAGAATTTTTTATATCTTTCAGAAGCTTGTTGTCATATAATTCATTATTAAACATGCATTTAGGGGCTGGAGCGGTGGCTCAGCGGTTTCGGAGCTTGCCTGGCAAGCACGAGGACCTGGGTCCAAACCCCAGCACCACGTACACAACTGAGTGTTGGAGCAACTAAGACCATGTGAAAAACTAAATAAAGTTGTTTCTCTCTTTCTCTGTCTCTCTCGCTGTCCTTCTCTCTTAAAAAAAATAAAATAAAATAAAATAAACATGCATTTAAAGACAGGTCCAAAGATCACTTTATTTTTCAAAGACCACTATCCTTCACAATTCACTCATTCTCCTCAGGATTAAAAAAAGAAGAAGAAACAGGAAAAACAACACACAAAATTTACTACACATCTAAGGCATTGGAGTATTTAGGTTTACAGGGGATCAAGGCAGATGACTCTTACATAGGATTTATTTTGATAGGGGCTTAGTCTGCGCTTCTAGAGCAAAGACAAGTGGCCCAGTCCATAGAAAGTTGAGGAGAAGATATACACAACCAGCAGAATTATCTTGTGCTACACATGAAATCTCCCAAGTAACAGCCACCTATGGTCATCCCTTTCTGAGTCAGTTGTTGGACTCCCCAATCTCCTCTTTCCTGATGTATAGGCCATGACTCCTCTCTAACATCCATCCCCAGGAATCATCCAAGTCTGAACCAAAGATCCAGAGCATAGAAGTGTGGCTACTTTCTGAGTGTGGATCTCCAAGGCAAAGGCCCTGGATGGCAAGTTGGCAAGCTTACTTAAAGAGGATCTTAGCATCTCCTAGTGCTCTTGACACTCTGGACAGCTAAATGGAAAGGTATTGTGTCCTTTTCTCTGACTGACCTCTGAGAGTCTGAATTCTGTGTTCCCTCTCCTCAGGATTTGCATCACCTCTTCTGAAATATCTGCTATTCTTATCTTTATTTCTCTTTTTTTGTTTGTTTGTACTGGGAATCAAACCCAGGACCTCAGGCAAGCTAGGCAAGCATTCCACCACTGAGCTACATTCCCAGACTTTATACTTACTGTACACTTTTTTAAAAAAATGTATACTTCCTTGTGTTACAAAAAAAATTAAATAAAAGTGTTATGTAAGGTTCAACTTACCATAAATATGTCCAGTGTAAATATGAGAGGTATCATAATCAAGTACTTTATTTGATGTTTCTACTTTAAATTCGTCACTAAAAAGGGAAGTATCCCTCTTCATTCGTAGGTTGAAATGTCTGCAAAATGGGATGGGAAGAGGGAAAAATGAAATTAAAAGATCCAAAATGTAAGCAAATGCTTGTTGTTAAAAAAAAAAAAAGTAAGTTTGGAAACTGTGAACTATGTCACACAATTTGTCAACTTAGGAAACATACTGACCAAAATTTTCTTACAAAAACACTGTCAACCTAGAGGCTGAGGCAGACTCTAAATTATATACAATTAACAATATCTAGAATTTATTTTAAAATAAGACTGACAGGCCAAATCTTACATAGTAAAACAAGACCATTCAAATATCAACTAACTTACTGGGAGATAAAAACAAGAATCATGCCCGGTTGTTATTATTCACTACTTGTAACTGTCTTCTCTCTCCACTAATTCTAAAGTTTTACCATTTTCCCCTACCTTCCAAAACTCAAGTCACTACATAGGAAAGTGGTATCTACTTAAGATATTTAACTCTCTTCTCAGAATGGCAAGTGTGCATGGCATTCTTTTATAAAGACATAACACACAAAGACCACAATTCTTGCAAATTATAATTAGGCCTTCTTTAATTTGATAATTGGAACCTCAAAAGACGGGGATATTGACTGAAATCATGGTATTCTAATTGTCTCCCATAAGGGAGACAGAAAGACCAAAATATTGAAGTGAACTAAATGACATTAGTCACTAATCTTCAAGATACGATGAGAACCTAGGGTGTAGAATCAAACTTGAAATCAAATCTTAAGCCTGAAATTCATTAGCTCATGATTCCTGGAATGAAGACAATAAATTGTATCAATCTTGTGGAATTACTTAAAGGACTAGCGATTATAAAATATGGAAAGTCAATAAAATGCTTGGCACATAGAAGATGTTCAATAAATGGTAACAAATTGGCTATCATTACTAATTATAATTCCTATAACAGTTTGCACATAAGATAATTTTTACTCAATTTTTTATGAAACATATAACAAAAGCATGAGGCTGTTTTACCTTACAAATATGTTCTGAAGAGTACCGTAAGAACCTTTATGTTTAAAACAGCATAAATTTGCAACATATTGAGTGGTATGTATAATAAACAGAATCACTGTACATGTATACTCGTGGTATACAATCCACTAGTATACAATCCAATATATAAAGTGGTACAATCCTTACAGCAGGAAAAATAATTAAAATTACAAAAGCACATAGCTATTAATACAGGAATTCTAGGTCTAGAATATTATCTTATGCATACCTGCATACCTACACATAAGTTAAATTACTTCCACATTATAAGATTGTAATATACTAAGAAATATATTGGCTTTTGTCCCCTGTTCCTGGCACAAAAACTCTTGGATTGTCCTGAACCCAGGTCTATCTTTCACTCTTATTCAAGAGACTGTTTCATCATACCTGCGTTTATGCTAATGAAGTGATTGAGGAAAGGGCCCTTATGACAGTCCTGAATGGAGCTGGACTTCAGAAAGACCAAGGGATTAGAGGGCTGGAATATCAGTCCCAACCAGATGAGTGACTAGGGCTAGAGGGAGACTGAAAATTAAAATCTATAAAAACTTTTAAACAATGAAATCTGATTAGATTCTGAAGGTGAAGAACACACAGAGGTGCTGAAAAGGTGATAGCTAGAGGCATGGAAGTTCTGTGCCCCTTCCCACATACCTTTTCCTTGGCATCGCTTCCATTAGGCTATGGCTATTCCTGAGTTATGTCCTTTATAAAAAACTGGCATTAGTAAGTAAATTGTTTTCTCAAGTTCTGTGAGCCATTTTATTTTAGCACATTAACTTTAGGAACTCCTGATTGATAGCAGGTAGGTCGGAAGTATAGGAATGGAGACTGATGTCTGAGGACAGGGGCAGTCTTGTAGGCCTGAGCCCTTAAGCTACAGAGTCTGAGCTAAATCCAAGCAGTTACTTTCAGAATTGAATTAAAGTGAATTGTAGAACACCCAATTGGTGTCTGGAGAACTAGTTATTAGTGTTAGAATATACCACAGAAAGAATATTCAGCTTACCACTATGACTGGGAACTGAGCACAGTGGCACACAGCTATTTGGAAGGCTGAGGCAAGAAAATCAGAAGTTCAAGACCAGCCTCTGCATCTTAAAATAAATAATAAAAAGAATTGGGCGGGGTTGGAGCGGTGGCTCGGCAATTACGGCGCTTGCCGGGCATACTCGAGTACACAGGTTCAAACCCCAGCACCCGTATACACAACAGCACCCGTGTACACAAGTGTCAGAGCAACGAAAGCCATGTGAAAAACTCAATAAAAATTGATATTCTCTCTCTCTCTCTCACTGTCCCTCTCTCTTAAAAAAAAAAAAAAAAAAAAAGAACTGGGCATGTAATACCCTGGGTTCAATCCCCAGTATCACAAACCAAAGACTCTGAACAACCAAACAAGTTTAACGAACTGTGGTATTTCCATATAACTATATGCCACAAACCTGAAGAAACAATATAAAAAGGAACATAGAAATTTTATATGTAATCAAATCAAAGCTCCATAATTATATTAAGTTTTAAAAAGGGGGATGGATCTTCCATACAACCCCACTATCCCTCTTCTGGGTATTTTCCCAGAAGAGCTAGAATCAGCACATTATAGTGACACAGCAAAATTTATGTTCTTAACAGCTCAATTTACAATAGCTAAATTATGGAATCAACCCAGATGCCTCTCACTGGATAAATGGATCCAAAAGTTGTGGTACATATATACAATGGAGTTCTACATGGCTATTAGAAACAAAAATATTACGGCATTTGAAGGTAAATGGATGGCAATGGAAGAAATATGCTTGCTGAGCAAAATTAGCCAAACCCAGAGACTCAAGGTTCAAATGTTTTCACTCATTTGTGGAGGCGAGAGCAAAACCCAGGCTTGGGTGAAAGGATAAGCTCATGTACTAGACTCACCAAAGTCAAGCAATACATAATCTAGGGGAACCATAGATATGTGAGGGAGGAGGGAAGATGAGGGAGAGGAGAAGAAAGAATAACAGGGAGGGATCTAGGGGGGGAATCAATAATGTAGCTTACTCTTTACTCCCTCTTCAAGAAGTGAAATAATACTTATGCAATCATTTAATTCTGGAAAATGCACTATCATATAGATAGAAAATGCACAATCATATAGATAGACAGACATTTATATCTTTTATAGGGAAGAAATATAGAAGAGTCAAGAGACTGGGGTATGGGTGATATGGGGGTGATGTTGGATTAGGATCGGGGGCATATATTGTTACTATATATGCATTTATGAGTGTACAAAAACTCAACTCAATAAAAATTTAAAAATAAATATAATATAAAAAATAGGGGAGGAGAGGTACAGAAAACAGAATAAACCATTTCTTTGAAATGAGGATAGGGAAAGATTGAATAAGCACAGATACCCACATTTTCTGAGGAAACCATTTCTGTGTGAGGTATATATTGCCAGAATGTGCTTCAAATCTCTTGAAGGATGTACAAGAAATTAATAATAATGACCATCTCCAGGAATGGGAAATCAGTAACTGGGAAACAAGGGAGGGAAGAAGATTTTACTGTATACCCAATCGTACCATTTTGAATTTTAAGATATCTAAATCTATTTCTTATTCAAAAAACAAAATGTAATTTGAGATCACATTTTAACATACAAAAGGAAAAACATCGCTCTTTATACAAAAAATCAATTTCAATTTCCAAACCACTGCCTTAGAAATAAAAAGCAGAGAAACTTTTACTGAATTTTTTTCTCATCTTAAAAATACTGTTTTGGGTGACATATATGAAATGACTGTTTTTAGACAATAGGCAATAAATATTGAAGGACTGTGATCTCTGAAAAAGGAAAAACAACCAAGATGAGCCAGCTTTCTGCTTGGAAGAACTTTAGAGAAGGGGTCTCACTATGTTGACCAGACTTCCCTCGAACTCCTAAGATCAAGGGATTCTCCCGTCTCAGCCTCCCAAATGAATGGGATTATGGGCACCTGCCACTACGCCTCACTTGCCTTTATGGAACACAACTTAACAGAAGAAACCCAAGGATAGAACAGAATCTTGCTAAGTTTCAGAGACAGAGGAAGCATCTAAATTTTGAGAACAGAGTAGATGAAAGGAAGATGCAACAATGAAAAAGAGGTATAGAAATCTGTACAAGAATTCACCTTTTAGTCTTTAGCTGAATATGAGAAGGATGCATAAAGGCAGATTCCACATAATCAGACCAAAGAACAACTACTGGGAAGCTATTAGTTGACCAATTACTGGATTTTGTAAGGGGTAGAGATACTTTTAAATCTGATCAAGCACAGAAAGAGACTGTTGCTATTTACTAGAGAACCAAGCAAGGTTACTTTTTTTTTTTTTAAGAAAGCCGGGGAGAGAGAGAATCAATTTTATTTATTTATTCATCTGGCCTTTGTTTCTCCTACACTTAGTTGTGTACATGGTGCTGGGTTGGAACCCGAGTCCCTGTGCATGACAGGCAGGTACTCAACCGCTGACTAGTTCTAGAGTAAGGACTACTTTTGACTTTCCCTAACAAAGATTAAAAACACATCTGAAGGGGTCAAGCTGATTCACAAGTTACTATCCAGAAAAACAACACACACTTTAAAAAATATATATCCAAACAGTTAAAACTGTGGTACAACTATATCATATGAATAGAATTCAATAAAAAAGAGCAAACTACTGACAAACACAACTACTTGTACAAACTTCAAAAAAAATATGCTGAGCAAAAAAAGCCAATCTAGAAATGTTCACTGTGTGACACCATTTATGTAACACTCATGAATAATATAATTATGGAGACATAAACCCAATTAACAGCTGTTAACCAATTAATGACTGCGGCTATAAAAGGATAAATTAAAAGACTGGTGATAACACAGCTGAGCATCTTGACTGTGGTGGTAGTTACCCAGGACAGGTGATGAAATTGCACATAATTATACAAACTCATGCACACATACAAGGAACTGGTGGAATGTAAATCTAAATAAATTATATACACTGCATCAGTATCAATCTCAGTTTTGAAAATGTATATTTGTATAAAGATGTTAACATTGGGTAAAACTGGGGGAAGGGTGTCCAACACCTACCTGTACCTTTTTTTTAAATCTTCTCTGAATTAAAAATTATTTTAAAAGAAAAAGTTATTTCAGGCCAGGTGCAGTGGCACATGCCTGTAATCTCAGCAACTGTGGAGGCTGAGGCAGGGGATCACAAGTTTGAAGACAGTCTGAGAAATTTAGCAAGACCCTATCTCCAAATAAAAAAATTATAAAAGAGCAGGGGATATAGCTCAGTAGTAGATCACTTGCCTAACATAAGCAAAGCCCTAGTTTCAATCCCTAGTACCACAAATACACAGAGAAAAAGATCATCAGATATAAAAACACAAGAAATACAATCCAAACAAGAGCGGAGAAAAAATCATCAAGGGCTAAGGATGTAGGTCAGTGTCAGAATGCTTGCCTACATGCCTGAGGCCCTGGGTTTGATCCTACATAGGGACCAGAACAAAAAAAACAAAAATCCCAGAAGACAGAATTGGCAGACAAGGATTTTATTGTCTACTGTCTAAACATTGTAAATATGTTTAAGAACTAAGAATAAAACATGAGCATAATGAGAAAGCAGAAGCTACAAGAAGAGAAGTGCAGAAAAGAATAGCAATATAAAAAAATATATCATGATGAAGTGAAGTTATTCCAGGAAAGAGAGGTAGGTTTTACACTCTAAAATTCAATCAATGAAACTCACCATATTTGAAGGGGAGAAAACCACATAATTATCTCAGTTGTAGAAAAAGCAACTGATAAATTTTAGCACTCACTCAGGATAAAAATTTCTCAGCAAACTAGGAAGACAGGAACTTCCTAAATCTAACAAAATACATCTACAGAACATTAACCTCTAAAATCATACTTAAGGAAAGAGACTGAACAGTTCTCCCCTAAGGTTGGGAATAAGGCAAAGATGTTCATACTTGCCACTTCTCTTCAACACTGTATGACATGTCCCAGTTAGTACAATAAGTCCAATTTGGAAATGAAGGTATAAAACTGTCTTTAGTTACAGACAACATGATCATTTATGCTGAAAATCCTAAGAAGCCTACCAAAAAACTACTAGAAATAATAAGCTTAAAACAAAGTCACAGGAATAAGACTAACATAAAAACATATTTTATGTAGCGGAAACAAACAAACAATATCAAAGATGAAATTTAAAAAACAAACCCACTTACAATAACATTTTAAAGTGCTTAGGAATACATTTTTAAAAAGAATATACAATGCCTCTACACTGAAAACTATGAAACACTGCTGAAAAGAAACTAAAGAAGACATAAGTAAATGGAGATATATCATGCTGATGAATCTGAAGATTCAATAGTGTTAGGAAGTCTGGGTGGGGGTGTAGCCCAATAGTAGAATGTGTGCTTAGCAAGCATGAGTCACTGGATTTAATCCCCAGTTCAAAAAAAAGTGAAAATGTCAACTGTTCTCAAGTTATAGATTAAATATAATCTCAAAAAATCCAGCAGCAGCTGAGCATGGTGGTGCATGCCTCTAATTCCAGCAGCTTTGGAGACTAAGTCAGGAGACTCCAAGTTCAAAGTCAACCTCAGCAATTTAGCAAGGCCCTGAGCAACTGAGTAAGACTCTGTCTCAAAATAAAAATAAAAAGGGATGGGGATGTGCCTCAGTGGTTAAGAACCCCTGAGTTAAATCCGCAGTACCAAAAGACCAAAAAAAAAAAAATTCCAACATTTTGCTGTAGAAATTGGTAAGGTAGCTCTAATATTTATACAGAAATGCAAAGGACCTAAACTAGCAAAACAATTCTGGAAAAAGAAAGTTAGAAAACCTATGTTTCCTGATTTTTAAGACTTACTGTGCTAGTTATCAGTTAACTGCCTCTGAGCTCCTAACCTATACTATACTCCTAATCTACACTGCCTTGTTGGAACCTGTAAACACTTCTCCTATGTTAGCAATGGTAATAAGATTGGTCAGTAAAGGGCTCTGAAACAGCACTGAAGGGGGAAAGTACTTTTTGTGTTGGTTCCAGTGCCCTTTTTTCCTGGCATGCAAGTGGGACACCCTGTGGTATTCATTCTAGCAAAATTGTTGCCAGTTTTGACTGGTGGGTCCTTGTCTGCCAAAATTGGCCTACCATCCAATGACCAGCTCTGATTCAAGGAAGAAGTTTCTCTGATGGACGCTATATTCTTGCCGCTAATATCTGAATCCCAACCTTGAGGAAAAGGGAACCACCTCTTCATTAATCTTCAGTTCTGGGATTTTTCTTTTTTCTTTTTTCTCTTTCTTTCATCCCTTTTTAGCAGCTAATTCTCAGAAACACAATTCTTTATATTAAACTTTTCTCTTCAAAATACTATGCTGGCTTCTTTCTCCTAACTGGACCTTGTTGGGTATATTCAGCTATAATAATCACAACAGTGGCATAAAGAGATGCATAGATCAATGGAATCAAAGACCTAAGAGTCCAGAAACAGATCTAACATAGAAATCAAGGTAATTCAATGGAGAATGGATAGGCTTTCCAATAAAAAGCGCAAGAAAAACTGATCTACATATAAAAATATTATATCTGATCTTTACATCTATTATACAGAAAAACTAAACTGAATTGGATCACAGATTTACATGTTAAAACTATAACTAAAAATATCTAGGGGAAAAATGCCAGTGGCCTAAGCAAAGTATCTTAAAACACAAAAGCACAAATCATAAATTTTTTCATCAAATGGACAATAAAAATTTTACATTTTTGCTCCTTGAAAGGTAATAGGAAAATAAAGAAAGCTGGACTAAAATATTTGCAATATATATATGACTGTAAATTTATGTCCAAAGTAGATATTGAAAAAAAAACAACACAATAAAACAATCATTAAAAAAAGTCAACAATTTCAAGAAACCCTTCACAAAAGAAGAAACACAGATGATAACAAGAACATGGTTAACAGGTGCTGGAGCGGTGGCTCAGGGGTTACGGCACTTGCCTTGCACGCTCAAGTACATGGGTTTAAACCCCAGCACCACATACACAGTGAAGTGTCCAAGCAATGAAAGTCTATGATAAACTAAATAAAATTTATTCTTTCTCTCTCTCTCACTGTCCCTCTCCCTTTAAAAAAAACAAAAACAAAAAAAACACAACAACAAAAGAACATGGTAACAAATATAACATCATTAATCAAAAGAGAAAAACAATTAGTACCAGAGTAAGATAAGACTATACCCCTCACTAAACTAACACTTCAAAGTGCTGATGGGATGTTGAGCACCTGGAACTCACGTATTGCCAATGGAAATGCAAAATGTAAAATTACTTTGGAAAACTGGCAGTTTCTTATAGTGAAATATACAAAAACCCCATGATCCAGCAATTCCACTCTAAGAGAAATGAAAACATAAAACACATGTCTTCACCAACAACTGGACACAAATGTCTGTAGCAGCCTTACTTTCAACAGTCAAAATCTGTAAATACCCTAAACATTTATCAACAAGAGACTGAATTCTCCATACTTAGCAATAAAAAGCTCAAACTATTGATAATATGCACTTTTGTGAAGACACAAAAGAAAATACAAAATATTATCCCATTTATGTGTAAATGTAGACAGTCAAAACCTGTTGAGGTGGGGAAAAAAGCAGGTCAGTAGTTGTGTAGGGTTGGGAGAATCTAAGAGTAAATGATAATAGAGGACTTTTTGGTATGATGGAAACATTCTGTATCTTGATTTAAAAGATAATTTCGTAAGTCAAACTTAAACTATATACTTCACATAAATACATTTTATTTTATGTAAACAGGGCTCAGTAGGGCACACTTAGTAGCTTCTAAAAGTGTGGCCCTATTTTCTCTTTTCCTTAATTTCATGTCAGTCTTGGCACCCTTTAATTTAAGGGTCTACTTACTTTCCACTTACCAAAAACTCTCACCAAAAAAAACTCCTAGGGCTTTCCAAGTGCCCAAAGACTGTTGTGGAGAAACACATCCTTGGAGCCTTAAGGTTCCAACCTACTGAAGGAAGTCATCAACAAAACTAGTGGGAATTCTGTAAACAAAGTTTAAAAATTGACTGACTTAAACAAATGGGGATCCCGTCTGAATTCTTATTGTCCACGTCTTTTTCATAAAATTATTTTGCCAAATGATAAGACAATAAATTCATGACCATATATATGTACACATAATGCTTTTTTATAAAGAACCACAGTATTTTTTAAATGATATGCCATTATATATATACACATTTCCATTTTCTACAAAAATACTACCCTTAAAAAGATCCTCTAATCTCCAGGAGATATCCATTTAACTCAGGGGTTCTTCTGGGGAAAAGAGCAACATGGGGAACCCAAGCTGGGCATCCATGACATAGCATTAGCCCTGGATAACTAAGTATACATACATTTGTTCTTGAATGTTTGATAATGTTTCCCCCTCAATTGTAACTCTATATCATCTGATAAAAAAAAAAAGATCCTCTAAAAGAACATCTTTGTTTAAATCCAGGGGCTTATAGTATTAAGACTTTATTATTCAGCCAAGTTGTTGCACCAGAAAAACATTGTAAGCCTGAGCATTAGTATTCCATATGGCAAAAAAATAAAACCTTCAGGAAAACATTTAAGTTCAATTTCAATATAAGAAGTCTACACTATACTCCTTCCTCCCCCGCCAAAATAATTCTACATCACTTGAATGTCTAAGCACTACCCTAGAAGAACAGAATTTAAGAACACTTAAAGTAGGTTCCTTCGACCTCCATACTGATTTCACAGGAAAATCGACTCTCATGTACAAAATATATTCCCACTATTGGTTTAAATTGGATTAAAACCATATGTGAAACCAATTCTATTATCCATGCCAAGTTAAGTAGTACTACAAATAATAAAACAATCAAATTTAGATCATATCCCAAAATTAGCTGCTTTTATTAATATAAAAATTAATTTGCATCAACAGAAGAAGGAAAAAAAGGTTGGTACATGATAGAAAGAAACCAGACAATTAAGCCTGTCATTATCTATAAAATAAACTATAAATGAATAATCAGGAGTTATACATAATTTAAGCTACTGGATTCCAATTTTCTAATTTTAATTCTTCTACCATTCATTTGACAATTTAAACATTTATATTTTACATTTCATAAAATGTAAATTCTTTTCAGTATTCCTGTTGGCTAATATATTATAATAATAAAAAGTAGCTAACAGACAAACTACATACTACCTTCTTAGTTTTTCAAAGAGCTCTCAATAAAAAAATATTAGAGGGGTTAAAGAGATGGCTCAGTGCCTGAGCACTTGCCTAGCATACATGAGGTTCCAGGTTCGATCCCCAGCACCATATACACAAATAAATAAAGGAAAAACAAAAACCAGATTTTAAAAAAATTAACTCACCCTATCTCTCTCTTAAAAAAATATACTGGGAAATAGAACTTGATTTTTGTTTAAACTTCAGGTCAAAGGGTCAGAAAAACTACAATGAACACCGTTGTATAAAAATCATTATATTCCAGGAAAACAATCTGGTGATTCCTCAAAATGTTAAACAAAGAATTACCCTATGATCCAGTAATTCTACTTTCAAGTATGTGTCCAAAGAAATTGAAAGCAGGGTCTTGGATATTTGTACACCAGTGTTCATAGCAACATTATTCATAATAGTCAAAAGATAGGGAGGGGGAATGATGTCTGTCAAAAGACACACTCAAAACGTTATGTATGAGTGATATATAAACATATTATTATTCAGTCTTAAAAAGTAATGAAATTCAGGAGCTGGAGCCACAGCTCAGTGGTAGAGAGCTTGCCTAGCATGTGTGAGGCATTGGGTTCAATCCTCAGCACTGCATAAAAATAATAAAATAAAGGTATAAAAAAATTAATGAAATTCTGAAACATGCCAAAACATGAAGGAACCTTGAAAACCTCACATGAGCCAAAATATTTTGATTATGGAAATAAGTCATAAATATTCTCATGCCACTTATATGTGGTACCTAGAATAGGAAAATTCATGGAGACAAAAAGAATGGTTAGCCTGAGTGGGGTGGTATATGCCTCAAGTCTCAACTACCTAGGATGAGAAGGAATGACCACTTGGAGCCCACAAGCCTAGAAGATTGAGGACAGCCTAGGTATCAGAGCAAGATGACGTCTCTTTAAAACCACAACCAGGCTGAAGCGGTGGCTCAGAGGTTACAGCCCTTGCCTCACCTGTACAAGTACACAGGTTCAAACCCCAACACCACTTACACAACGAAATGTCAAAGCAACAAAAGCCACATGAAAAACTAAATAAAGTTGATTCTCTAAAACAATAAAACAACAACAACAAAAAAAACAGTAGAATAGTTAGTTGCTGGGACTAGAGGAACAGGAAAATGGGGATTTGCTATTTAATAGGTACAAAATTTCTGTTTTGGACAATGACGCTCTGGAAATAGTAGCAATGCTTGTACAACATTGAATACACAAAAGGTAACAATTTACTATACACCTAAAATTGGCTAAAATGGTAAATTTAATGCTACTTTACTGTAATGAAAATAAATGCTTTAAATCATATTCTGAAAGTTGGGGTATAAAATAAAACTGGCCACTTTTTTTTTTTTTTGGTGGCAGGGAATGGCGGGCAGGGGACAGGGGTGGGGGGATACTGGGAATTGAATCCAGGAGCGCTCCCTATCACTAAGCTACTTTTCCAGCCTGGTTGTTGTTTTGTTGTTTTCATTTTTGTTTGAGACAGGGAAGCAGAATCTTCACTAAATTGCCCAGAATGGCCTCAAATTTGTGATCTTCCTGCTTTAGTTTCCCAAACCACTGGGATTACAAGTGAGTACCATTGTGCCCACATATGGTTGGCCACCATATGTTTTTTTCTTTTTTTTAAATTGTCTTTATTTTTTTCATCTGGCCTTTGTTTTCTCCAACACTTAGTTGTGTATATGGTGCTGGGGTTCAAACCCAGGTCCTTGCACATACCAGGCAAGCACTCCAAATACCAAGCCACCACTCCAGCCCTGACCACTATTCTATTTTTTTATTTTTTATTAAAGAGTTGATTTATACTACAATCATAAATGCACTTAAAGTAACACTATGATATGCATTTGTTCTTAAACCAGAATTAGCCCCACATCACCCCCAGTCTCTTGATTCGTCCATATTTCACCCCTATAAGCAATATAAATGCTTAGATTGTGAATTTTCCAGAACTAAATGATGGCATAAATATTATCTGAATTCTCGGGGGGTAAAGAGTATGCTAAATTGTTGACTGTCTCCCTAGATCCCTCCTTATCCTCCCTCCTTTTTCCCCCCCACCCATTTATCCCCTTTCCCCACCCACACACACATATCTATGGTTGCCCTAGATTATGTGTGGCTAAGCCTTTGCTCTGGCTATCACTCTTAATGGTAAAAGTCCTGAGAGATTTGGTTAAGATAGTGGTACTCAAAGGATGATGAGATTTTAACATTCTTCTAAAATTTATCTAGAACTTCACAGTTTTCAGAACACTTTTGCACGTGTTTCTTAATCTTATCCTCACAGTAATAGTGCAAAAGATGCATTATGCATCTTTTTGTCAAAGGGTCTGACTCAAGGTCACAAGATTAGAAATAGCACTAGAACTCCAGTATCTGGTTGATGCACATTACTCATTCTACTGTACTAGAAATCCTCAAGCATGTGATGAAAAAGTCAAGCTAAGACCTACTGAGTATTGCAGTAGTCTTTACATGATGATACTCCACCAAGTAGTCACCTTTTAAAATCTAAACAAATGCAAGTAAGATACAGAAATGAAAATAATATATAACCTTTGGCTTTCACTGAAAATTGTACATTACACCACCATTAAAAATTGTGATTATTAATGCTTAAGCCACTTTCAAACACTCTAACTAAACTGTCCCCCTTTCACAATGCTTCCTTCAGCAAGTTTGGCTCTTTTTATTGTGAGTAAAATATACAATACTACAATCAAAGATGAATATATTTCCTTCAAGGAGGTGGATGACTCACATAAAGAACATTATTTGCACTGGGAATGTCTTCCTACCCTCTCATACAATTATTTATTTATGTATTATTTGTACTGGGATTGAACCCAGGGGTACTTTACCACTGAATTACATCCCCAGCCCTTTTTATTTTTTTATTTTGAGACATTGTCTCACTAACTTGCTGAGGCTAGTCTCAAACTTGTGATCCTTATGCCTCACTCTCCAAAGTCACTGGGATTATAGCCACCATTCTTGGCTACCCTCACATTTAATCACTGTATTGGACTTTATGAATCCACGGTATTTTGTCTCTCATCTTGATTACAATAGTTTTTACAATTTTTTGGTTTTCCTCAGTGACAATAAAGATATAAAGAATAAGGTAAAGTGACTAAAGGGCAAGTCAGTTAAGAAACAACAGCAATTTGAAAAAATATACCAAAGTGATGCTGATTTGTCAGTCTTGGTACTCCGAATATGCAACTGCACCATGTAGTCATAACAGCTGGCTTTCCTTTTTCAGAATTTTAGACAGTAGAGGCTGGATCAGCGGCTCAGCAGTTTGAGCACTTGCCTGATTTGAGTGAGGACCTGGGTTTGAAGCCCAGCATCAAATACACAACTAAGTATCAGACAAAGGCCCAATGAAAAACTAAATGAAGGGCTGGAGTGGTCGCTCAGAGGTTACTGCGCTTGTCCAGCATGCACCAAGTACACGGTCTCAAAACCCACCACCCACGTACAAAAATAAGTGTCAGAGCAATGAAAGCCAGGTGAAAAACTCAATAAAAATTGATTCTCTCTCCCTCTCTCTCACTTTCTCTCATAAATAAATAAATAAATAACTGACCTGCCTCCAAATTTAAAAAAAAAGCTAAATGAAAACTGAATCAATATCAATAGCTCAATTGCTCACTCGCTCTCTCTCTCTCTGCCCCCATCCCTCTCAAAAAAAAAAAAAACATTAGAAAAGCATTCCATATCCAAACCAAACAAGTAATAGAGATACTAGAAGCACTTTTGGTACACAGCAATACGAAAAGAAAATTATGTTAGGATAGAATTTCATCAGTTCTCTGGAGTATCATGTACCTTCTATCTTTATGCAAAAAGGTATCTTTCTTAGCAGACACAGTAGCACACACCTGTAATCCCAGCTGCTTGGGAGGCTGAGGCAGGAGGATTTTAAGTTCAAGGGTAGGCTTAGCAACTAACTAAGATCCTGTCTCAAAATAAGAAATTAAAAGCCTGGGAATATAGCTCAGTATTAGAGTATCCCTGCATTCAAACTGAAAGAAAGAAACAGAGAGAGAGATCCCTTTTTATAGGTTAAAACACATCAAATATAGAGTAAAAAGCAGCTGCCTTTTCCCATGAGACTATTATTTTAGCTAAAGACAGGGTGGCTCTGATTCTCAGAAGAAAACAGCAGCAGATAAAGGGTGGATCCTTGGGCTGGAGTGGTGGCTCAGCGGTTACAGCGCTTGCCTGGCATGCACAAGGACCTGGGTCGGAACCCCAGCACCATATATACAACTAAGTGTCGGAGAAACAAAAGCCAGATTAAAAAAACAAAGAAAACTGATTCTCTTTTTTTTTTCTCTCCCTCTCTTAAAATTAAAAAAATAAAAATAATAATAAAAAAGGATGGATCCTTGTACAAAACTCATGATAGAACAACAAGCCCCAACTAATGAAGTACCCTGGCAACAAAAGAAGAAGCTTAGGGGTAAACTTTTTTTTAAGTTCTACTGGAGTAATCCAAGAGTCCAGACACTAGGAGTACCTTGATAAACAGAGGTCCATCTTATCTAAATGGAACAGAACTGGGTTAGTGATTGGGAGGAATAACTACTTCACTAAGGCATCCCTGATGTCTCCAGCTATTCATTTGCTCTTAACGTTCACCTTCTTCTTAATAAAGATGCTTGAAAGAGTTTCTCCATCCATAATTTTTTTTTTTACTTTTTTTTTCTCTCCAGTACTGAGATGGAACCCAGGGGCTAGCATACAATAAGCAAGCCCTCAACTACAGAACCACATCCTTAGCCCTTCTTTTTTTAATTTTATTTTTAAACAGAGTCTAAAATTGCCTAGGCTGGACTCAAACTCATAATCCTCCAGTTCGGCTCCCAAGTAATCAATATTATAGGTCTGTGCTACCACATCTGGCCCAAATTCTCTTTTAAGAGAAAGCTACACATATTAACACCAAATATTATTGAGTCAAGTCATCAAGTTTATTTTTACTAGCATACTTTTTGAAACAGAAAAGTCCTTCTTTTCCAAATTATTTTACAGAAGTCCAACATCAAAAATAAAAAACAAAGGATAAAATAAACAGGTCTGTAGAAGAGGAATAGGCACAAGAACTCATGGGCCATACCTGAGGCTTACTCCACAAATATTCTAGGGCCCTACAGTCTGAAAAATATAGATCCAAACTAAACTGATAGCCCTGAGGAGGATAAATTACCTCAAATAATCTCAACTACATAAACAAGAACATACAAAAATTACCAAAGAATATAAAAGAGAAACTAATTAAAACTTGAGTTAAAATTAATAACTATATCCTATGTAAGAAGAAAAACAGAACGCTAGTCTTTCTCATATAAAGGAGGGCCCAAAGGAAAAATATGCCATGAAAGCATGATTACAGAACACATATTTGAATGTATTATACATGACTGAAGATTAAATTTATCTATTGAAGATGGGAAAAAAGCTTTCTGTAAATATTTTCCAACCTCATGCAACTATCTAAATAACAAGCAAACCACTATACATAAAGCACTGAAGGAATCACAGAATTTTAGAATAGAGGGATATTTCAATTATTCAGATACCCAATGTAGATCAAATGAATAAAATCAGAGGTATCAATCACTTAAATTTATTAACTTCACAAATCAGGAAGAAGGACAACTTAACTAAGATCCCACAAATAAATCTGAACCAGTCTTCAATTAGCTAACCAATGACCTTTCCACATCAAACTACAGTTCCCTTCTCAGGATGTATAAAGTAGTTACAGGATGAAATTCAGGTCTTCCTGGTGAAAGACAAAAATAAAGGGCTGCCTTATGCAGCACAGTCAATGGGAATAAAACCGAAAGAAGAATGTGTCAATGAAAGCGAATTGAAAAGAACCGAATCAAGTAAAACTGGCAATGGAAAATGTCATCCAATATTATCTGGACAAAATGACCTATAAGGTTTCTCAAAATAAAGAATACTGGGGCTGGAATGTGGCTCAGCAGTTATGGCGCTTGCCTGACATGCATGAGGATGCGGGTTCAAATCCCAGCACCATATACACAACAAAGTGCCACAGCAACAAAAGCCATATGAAAACTGATACTTTCTCCCTCTTACTATCCCTCTCTCTCTCCCTTTCCCTCTCTCTCTCTCTTTTTTTTTTTTTTTTGTTTGTTTTTGTTTAAAGGGACAGGGACAGTGAGAGTGACAGAGAGAGAGAATGAAACAATTTTATTTAATCTTTCATGTGGCTTTGTTGTTCCAAGACTTTGTTATATAAGTGGTGCTGGGGTTTGAACTCGCATACTTGCGCATGCCAGACATGCTACAGCCCTTATCCCTCTCAATCTTAAAAAAAAATTTAAAAAGATAATACAAAAGATTCACCTATTTGATAATTGAAAGTAAGGTATCTATGAAACAAAAATATTTTAAAATTCTGGGCTAAAACAATTTTATAGGTAAAACAATTTTACTATAGATGAACCAAATACATTTGTGCTTCATACAACTAGGAAGAAATTAGTCAAGCCATACTTATAAAACAACTGGGCCTTTGTCAGCAATCATCATAGAATTAATAGAGACAGTCCATTATGCTCTAATAACCAAATGCCCAAAAATACACTGGCTGTTATTATGAATCATTAAGAGACTCAAACAAGGGGCTGGGAATGTGGCTTGGTGTCAGAATGCTTGCCTGGCATGCAGGCAGTCCTGGGTTCAATTCCCAGCACCACATTTAAAAAAAAAAAAAAAAAGACTCAAAAAAAATTCTCTACCCTTATATATGACTATGATATATCAAAATCTGAACAATTCTGTGTAATTAGATCTAGTAAGATCAAACAGAGCTAAAGACATTCAAATTAGAATAAATGACATGCATTAAGATATTCAGAATGCTGAACATGGTGGTGCATGCCTGTAATCCCTATGACTCTGCAGGCTGAGGAAGGAGGACCACAAATCTGATTGACAGCCTGTTTAAAAGTAAAAAATAAAAAGGATTGGAAAGGGGGGGGTATATAGTCTGAACCAGAAAATAGTCTTGATTCCTCTTTATATCTTAGTACATAATAAGTGCAATTAATTCTACCCTCAAAATATCTCTTAAATCCATTCACTCTCCATCATCATCTCTATATCACCTTACTCCAAGCCACAACTCCTGTGAAGACTAGAGCAATGGCCTCCTGACCTGCTTCAATACATCTAGTCTTAATATTCTTTTTCTTTTTGTTACCAAGGATTGAACCCAAGGGTGCTTTTACTACTGAGCTACATCCCCAGCCCTTTTAATTTTTTATTTTGAGATAGGATCTCATTAAGTTGTATAGGGCCTGGCTAAATTGCTGAGGCTGGCCTCAAACTTGTCATCCACCAGCAACAGCCTCCCAAATTGCCGGGATTACAGGCATGGACCACCAAACCAGCTAGTCTTATTACCTTCTAAAGTATTCTTCATTCTCAGCCAGAAAGGACTTTTTAAATTTCATAAAGTTACATTAAAAATCTTCCATGATTAAGTCACCATCACTAACTAAAACTTTCAAATTTTCAAAGACCTGATTCCTAAGTACATCTCAAGCCTCATTTAAAATCACTCTTCCTCGTTTTTTTAAACACCAGTCGTACTGAAATGTCTTCAATTCCAAGAATATGCCATTTTTCATCTCAGTATCTCTGTCCAAAGCGCATTTCCTTCCCTTTTTTTGTCTAACACTCCTTATCTAGTCATCTTTCTGGTGTCAGTTAAATGCCATTTCTTAAAAGTGGTCTTCCCTGGCCCCTAAAGAAGATGGTATGGTATTCCTGCCTCTACTGCCATAGCAATCCTCTCAACATTCCTTTCTTAACAGGTATCAGATCTGTCATTCCTAAACCAATATTTTTCTGTCTTTCCCATGAGCCCATAAATTCCACAATAGCAGGGACTTGTCTTGTTTTGCTATTCTATTCCTAATGACTACTAAGAGCCTGAAACACAACAGATGCTTAATAAAGACATAAAACAATGAATAGGTTGAAATAAATTAAAATATGCAAGTTGACTTAGTGAAACATGGCACATTAAAACTACAGAAGCATCTCTTAGAGCTCAAACTTAAAATTCACGGAAATACAGGATGTATTTTTTCATTCACTACAGAGATCACAATTCTGTTTAACTTAATTTGTAGCTGAAAGCTTTCTTTAAAAAGAAAAACTGGGGGGCGTGGGTGCTGGAGCAGTGGCTCCAGGGTTACAGCGCTTGCCTCCAAACAAGGACTTGGCACCACATACACAACAAAGTGGAACAACAAAAAGACTAAATAAAATTGATTCTATCTCTCTCAAAAAAAATTTCAAAAAACTGACAACAGGGGCCAGAGCAGTGGCTTGGCAGTTACGGTGCTTGCCCGGGGTGCCCAAGTACACAAGTTCAAACCCCAGCACCAAGTACACAACTAAGTGTCTGAGCAACGAGGATCTCGTGAAAAACCAAATTCTTTCTTTCTCTTTCTCGCGCTCTCTCTCTCTCTCTCTCACTGTCCCTCTCTTAAAAAAAAAAAAAAAAAAAAAAAAAAAAAAAACACTCACAACAAATCCTGCTATGTAACACAACTGATGGCTGATGGTCCCATACCATAATAACTAAAATTCTTGATCTGTTAGATCTTGTATTTATATTTGATTTGTCGGTTTAGTACAGACAGTTTTGGAAATTTACTAGCACAAAGTAATTATGACTTCAGATTTCAGAGATGCACACAAAACACAAGTAACAAAACTAGTTCTCAACCAGCAGAGTAGAAAAAGAATCACTATTCAGTAGTGATTTCAAAAAGGAACTGAATAAGATGACCAAAGAAATTTAAACATATTAATCAATTTAAAAATATCACACTACTAAACAAGGTTTCACCGATACTTAATAAAAACAACCCAAAAAGTTCAATAAAAACTGGGGCTAGAGCAGTGGCTCAGTGGTTACGGCGCTTGCCCAGCATGTGTGAGTACACAGGTTCAAACCCCAGCACCACATACACAACTAAGTTTCAGGGCAACAAAAGCCACATGAGAAACTAAATAAAAACTGATTCTTTCTCTCTCTCTCTTTGTCCCTCTCTCTTTATTAAAAAATAATAATAATAAACTAAACATAGTCATTCAACAGTTTCTATAAAGGATGTTCAGATATAATGAAAAGCATAAAATTTTAAATAAATTTTAGATAAAATCCTTCTTTAAGAAGTAGCATAACAAACTTTCATAGGGCTTAATCACTTAAATAAACAGGAAAAAAGCAAAGTTAGCTATAAACTTGTATTACATCTGAGCTAGAGTACCTCATCTCACAGGACTCAACTGCACATGCAACATTTTAGCAAGAAAAGAATGAACAGGCTTTTCTACTGTACATGTGCTTAATTTTTTTTTAAGAAAGAAGGACAGCGAGAGAGAGAGAGAGAGAGACAGTGACAGAGAGAATCAATTTTTATTGAGTTTTTCACATGGCTTTCGTTGCTCTGACACTTAGTTGTGTACGTGGGTGCTGGGGTTTGAACCTTTGTAAGCGCCACAACCACCAAGCCACCAGTCCCCATATGCTTAATTTTTGACATTCACTACCTAGGTGACCAACTCCAGAAATTCTGGAGTTAATAGCAATACCACAAATTAAGCTATTGATTTAAGCCTGTTTGAGATTATCTTATAGAAGAAAGGATTTTTCCAAAGAATTAAAAACAATCGGAAATACACTTTTACACTCTATTTCAATTCCCTTTTCAAAGTGGAAAAAGAAAATTCAGTTGAATTTTATTAAAAAATCCATTGCCCTCTTTTCCAGGCAGGCCTTGGTTAGTGCTTTGAAAACATAAAAAAGAAAAATATTTCATGTTAAAATCTATCTAAGAAGCTAAACTCAAAGCAATAATCAGCCGGGTGTGACGATACAGCCTACTGTTTGGTAGGCTGACACAGGAGGATTATAAGTTCAAAGCCAGCCTCAGCAACTAAGCGATGCCCTAAGCAACTTAGAAAGATCCTGTCTCAAAAAAAAAAAAAAAAAGGTCTTGGGATGTGGCTCAGTAGTTAAGCATCCCTGGATTAAATCCCTGGTACCAAAAAAAAAAAAAAAAAAAAGCAATGCTCAGTTCCCAGTAACCTTCAGTCACATAAAATTCATACAAAATTAACATGAACACAGCTCAACTATGGCTTTTTCTTATGCTTCAGAAATTCAAGTAGCCAACCTCCCTTCAGATTTCTTTCAAAATACTTTCAGTTTTCTCTCATATGCTAAAGCTAGAGTAAAACAAAGGAAAGTGGGAGGAAAGGTTAAGAAAGACTACAGATAGAACCAACAAATACAAACTAATAGATGGGCCAAAGGAAGTCCAGTACAGTAGAGGAAACAGAAAAGGAAAATGAAAGGAAGGACAGGAGGGAAAAGTGGGAGGGAAGTGGTGGGATCAGGAACTGAAATTGGTATTGATTTCCATGGACGTACAAAGTTGTTAGAATGAACCCAAATACTATGCAAGACTATAAAGCTCTAATAAAAATATGTGTGCGTATACATATATTCTGATTTCAGTTTTTATATAAAAAGGAATCAGGAAAGAATAACACTACATCCTAGACTATCCACTACCAAGACACCACTGTGAAGCATACCTAAACAACATGAGCTATATGTTACCTGAAACAAGTAAGTACTAAATAAATACTATTTTTCCTTTCAAAATTTTTGCTGATATTTGCTCAAATTTTGTTGTGAGAAATTTAATTAACCAAGTCAGTATTTTTCCAATTTTTACTTTTCCACATCCATAACACTAGCATTTTTACATGATTCAAATTTATTCTCTAGCCCTTTTTTAAAAGTAGACAGCAGTTGTGCTTCCCCAATTCTTACCTCTGATTCTCCAAATGTGCTGTCTTGACTGAAAAGGTAAAGCTTTCTGCTACCCAATTCATGATATGACAGAGATAAAGCCCAAGATACCTCCAAACTAACTCGCAGAAATATTGTATTATATTACATAGAACCAAGACTTAAATAAAATTAAACCTGCAGTTTACAAAAATCACATAAGTAAAATTCCTAATGTAATTATAATTCACTGGAATTACAGTAAGCCTAAAAAACATGATAGGTAAGCCAGAAACACATGATAGTTAACCAGGTACATATGATAGTTAAGCCAGGAATATATGATAGTTAAGTCCGGGCGCAATACATAGTTAAGAAGAAAAAAGAAATACTGGTATTTAAGAAGAATAAAGGAATATGGCCCCTGGTAAAAGTGTTTGTGTACACTTTTTGCAGGAACATAAGGATCAGGAGAAAACAAATATTCTGAAATTATTACTAAAATTCTATCATAATATCATAAATCTGCCTACTACTTAGCAACTCCAAACAACTGCTGTGGAGCTAGGGTTGTAGCTCAGTGGCAGAGTGCTTGCCTAGAATGCATGAGGCCCCAGGTCCAATTCCCAGCACTGGAAAAGAAAAAGCAATAAAGAAAACCAACTGCTGAAGAGGATGAAATATTACAGAACATACAATATTTCAGTAGAAAACCTATGCCCATGTACTTTATTGTCCTCCAAATTAAATACACCATGAGCAACAGATAGTTTGCTTTTATTTCTGAGTAAACTCTATGGTTAGGGCCAGTCCTAAACAAAAGCATTGGTTATAAACTTCCTATCAGCAATTTATGCTTATAAATGTTATGCCCTCTTCATCTTCCCTGCTCCTTCCCTGCTTCCCTCCCATACTTTCCTCAATAATAATATGACTATTATCTATGAAAAAAAAAGAATGAAACTCAGTCTCTGCACTTCAAGTTTGTAAGGAACAGAGGACATATGCACATAAACAAAGTTCTTATAAAACGTGATAAATGCTATAACTGACATACACACAATATTGCAGTGAGTAATCCTATTCATTAGAGCTCATCTAAATGAAGCCACTTCAGAAATCTATAAAACCGTTTCTTAATTTCTAAGCAAAGGTAGGAGATCTATTTTACCCTAGTACCTACTTTCAAAATACTTTGTTTTAAAATACCTATCTAGGGCTGGAGTGGTGGCTCAACGGTTACAGCACTTGCCTGGCATGTGTGAGGACCTGGGTTCAAATACTAGCATCACATACACAGCTAGGTGTCTGTAAAGCAGAGGCCAGATGAAAAAAATAAATAAAACATTCTTTCTTTTTCCTCCCATCTCCCATTGTCTCCACCTCTCTAAAAAAAAATAAATAAATAAAAATTAAATAAAATACCTATCTATCCTCAACAACTATAACATTGGCGAAAATAGAATGTTTATTTTCAAACAATTTTAAATTTTATTTTAAGAACAGCTTTTCATGGAATTCTTAAGGCTTTGGGTTTGGAAGAATCTAAACACTTTTTAATATCTGTAAACCTCTGATGAATACACATTTTGTTATTTAGGAAATTTAAAAACAAAGTTGAAAGAACTTTGTTGGTATTAGTTATAAACACCACAAAAAAATGACATTAGTACTAGAATGCACACGCAGAGGCTGGGCTAGAACTCAGAAGTTTAAATCATAACCTTCTAAGCAGAACCCTTTTCAAGTACATTTGTCTTTGCATATCCTAAGTTAACTACATAATGTTTAATATATTCTATAATTGATTAAATTGATTATTTGATTCTGGGGAACTAAGTCTTCCTAGATGAACAGGAAAAATACTCTTCTTGATATTTTTAAAAGGATGAAAAATAGATAACAAGTCTAGCCATAATGGACCAGCTAGAACATATTTTATAGGCCAGGCTATACAGCTAATTACACTATACTACATTCATAAGAAACACAAATGAAAATTTAAAAATTTGTAAAAATACAATGCAAATTATCATTTACCAAATAATCAATAATTTGCATATGGATACAAATCCTATTAGAAAGAATTATGATGTACCAAACTTATATTTGCTGTATCTACTGTGGAGGAGAAAAGACCTCATAAGAAATCAAACCTTGTACTAATTCATTCATTTTGTAGGCAAATTTCAAGGAAATTTGATAAACTACCATTTTTTTTACTAAAATAATTACAAAAAACAAGTTTTAGGGCACAAATTCTGTGAGTGTGAATATTCAAGTAAAATAATTGAGAAAACAACATATCTAAAATTATATCAATTATAGAACATGTAATACATTTATATTCTTAAACAGATTTCTGTTAAAAGTAACATATGATCAATATACCAAAGACCAATGGACATGAGATTTTCTAGTTCCATGCCCTTTGCTTAGTGCCTCAGCCAGTTCTCCCTCTTTAAATATCTATAGTATTTTATCTCTAAAGTACCATATCATTTTTTCTTTTATCCAATGACTGAGGCACACTTACTATGAGATTGAGATTTGATTTATCTTTACATCATGTAAACTATGTAACTTTGAACTAGCAGTCCAAAATGTTTTGGATGCCTAAGTAACAGCACACTTACTCTTTCCCTCTCTCTTCATCTGCTTACACACACACACACACACACACACACACACACACAACGTAGTGATCTGGTTTTGCCACATATGAAATATGTGATAAACCTAATAAAACTCTAATGATATAACAAGAATATGGTATCCAAATCAAAGGCAACTAGAATCTCCTTCCACTAGTCAGACCAAATTGGAGTATAATATTAAGTATATTTTGAGAATTCACTAAAAACTTATGAAGGCTAATGATTGCTCATTATTTCATACTACTGATAAAGAATAGGCCATTTTAAAATATCTGAAGTGAAAGTCATAAAAGTTTATATGAACTGCTGTCCCTAACAATTTTATCTAGAAGAACAGAGTGTCGCTCCCTGCAGGGTTCTGGAGCGGGGAGCAGGCGGAACGACCTCGGTGGACCTTAGCTGTTCCCCGGGGGCCGACAGGACAGGGCTGGGGACCCGGGGAGAGGAGTCGCTCCCCGCAGCATTCCAGAGCTGGGAGCAGGCAGAACGACCTGAACCTGGGCCATTCCCAGAGGGGCCGAGTTAGGGCAGGTCTGGGGCAAGGAGTCGGTCCCTGCAGCGTTCCTGAACGAGGAGCGGGCAGAACGATCCAGCGGACCTGGGCCGTTCCCCAAGGGCCGAGTTAGGACGGGGATGGGACCTGTGGGAAAGGAGTAGCTCCCCGCAGCATTCCAGAGCGAGGAGTGGGCAGAGCGAACCTGGGCCGCTCCCCAAAGGGGCCTAGTCAGGAGCCTAGTCAGGAAGGGTCAGGGAGCCAGGAACAAGGGGGCAAACACCCTCGGCGGGAATGCGGGACCTGCATCTTCTACTGCTGCTGATCTCTCCGACCTCTCTGCTGATCTCTCCGGTTCTATGCTTCTTCTCTGCTTTTCTCCTTCAGGACAGGGCTGCTTGCTTGCTTGCTTGCTTGCTTTTCTCTGGCTACTGCTTCTCCTTTGGCTACTTTCTTACCTGACTAGTCGCTACTCTATTTATCCATTACAACAACCAATAGGGGTACAGTGCAAACACATTTATCCAATTGTAACAAATGAGTGGCCCGAATAGCTTAGTCATGCGGTCAGGCAATTTGCTAATTACAAGCCAGCTGGACCCCTTAGAGTTGTTTACCACCAATTCTTTTACAAGCCAGCTGGGCCTCATGTTGGGGAATCCCAACACAAAGACTTTGAAATGAACATTTCCCTTCTTTAAATCGAAGTAGGAGATTTTACAACTTGAGAGTACTTTTTTCAACCATTACCATTACTTTTCATAATATGGAAAATTTATTTCATTAAATAATAAACTTATCTCCATATGTAAAATATTTTAAGTTTTTTAGCATTTCTAATTGTCTGATTTTTCATCCACTAAAATCCTTCCTTCTGGGTATGGTGGTACACACCTGTAATCTCAATAACTCAGGAGGCTCAGGTAGAAGGATCACATTCAAAGCCAGCTTCAATAACTCAGAGAGACCCTGTCTCAAAATAAAGTTAAAAAAATAAAAATAAAAAGCAGGGTGGAAGGCACTGGGGATGCAGCTCAAAAGGAAGAGTGTTCCTGGGTTCAACCCCTGATAGTGGGAGGGGGGGAAAAAGCCAAGGAAGGAAAAAAAGAAAATCTCTCCTAAGCACCTGTATCATAGTGCAATACACAACACTAAATGGTAAGCAGAGTGCTTGCATATGAGAAAAAAATACAGCTATAGAAAAATAAGAAATACACACACACAGAAAGAAGAGAACACAAATCAAATGAATATGGTACAGATAAGGAATTTAAAAATTCAAAGGAAGGGGTAAAATGTCTAAGACACAGAAGTTGAACTGCATGTTAAAAAGATAATCAGGATTTAAAGCAAATGCCACAGAGAAAAAACTGTACATGTATAACAAACACCAGAATATGCTGGCTGAAAATGAGACTTGACGCTAGGAAACAGAATAAAGTTAGAATACCAGACTATGGGGCAGGATCGGTGGCTGAGCAGTAGTGTGCTTGCCTGGCATGAGTAAGGACCTGAGTTCGAACCCCAGTACCAGACACAACTAAGTGTCAGAGAAACAAAAGCCAAATGAAAAAAACAAATAAAACTGACTCTCTCTCTCTCTCTCTCTAAAAAAAAAAAAAAAAAGGAATAACAGACTATGATGACTTTACACAGAAACATGGACGACAAATTAGGCAATCTGCCTAATAATAATTCATATTTAGCTCAAAAAGCTGCCATGAAAAAGGAAATGCGGGGGGAAATCATCCTGTAGCAGTATGCAATAGCATACTGTTATTTCCACAAAGTGGAAACTGGAAAACCTATTGGGAAGTCTCAATCTAGATTATGTCATTACAAAAAGAATATATTTAATAATTATTGCAAACAAGAGATCACAAAGTTTTCATATCTAAATATCTCACCAAAAAGAAAGGAAGGGAGAAGGTTTTGAAAGTGCACTGTGTAAGTTAAATCATTTAAATTCTCTGGGCTTTCCATTGAAATTCCACGGACATTAATTTGTGTTTTATAGAGTTTTGTGTAAGTACAACTATACAATGCTATATTTTTCATATTTCACTAAGCATTATTATTTCTAGATCCATTCATACTGTCGTGCGTATAAAGACAATTTATTTTTATTGATGAGTAGGATTCCACTGTAAGCCTATACCACAAAACATTTATTTATAAACCTGAAGATGGAAATATGTGTTGCTTCAGGTTTTTGTCTACTGTATATAAATTTTCTTTGAATATCTCTTTAAAAAATAAGTAAAATGAATAAATAAATTCTCCAGGCCTTGGTTTCTTCAGATATAAGGACATATTTACCTTTCTGAATGTTGAGAAGATTAGGAAGAAAATGCATATAAAGCATTGAGAACACAACAGGCACTTAATAATTTTTAACCTCTCTCCCCTGGCTCTCCTTAATCCATTAACAATTCTGTTTCAGAATTAAACCCAGTACAGCATGTAATACTAGTTGTTATTTTAGAACTGATACAACTAAATCAACGATAAATTAAATGAATTATTCAATAGCATAGAGTTAGCAAAATCTTTTTGTTGGCAAAAGAAGACATATATATTGACCATATAACAAAGAAAGTGGTAGGAAACTGTGAACATAATCTTCTTTAAAGGCACATACCTTCTATAACATAAAATTGGATTCATAATTCAAAAACATTTAAAAATAAGTGTTACCTTAAACATGTAAAAGGGCAATCCATTTAAAGACTTTTTAAAATACCAAATTCCAGTGGAGGGGAAAGGAAGAAATGCAGGGATAGCCACCTTCCTGCAAGGAGCGCATATTGGAAAAGTTTTGCTAAATGCAGCCTAGGTCAGTGAGAGAACACTGACACAGAGACTTGGGTGTAGCAAATGGGAAAGAGGAACTTATTCAGACCCAGCTGGTTGCAAGGGAAGGTTCACTCCTCAATACAGCAGAAAACAAGATTGTTCAACTCTCTCTGATGCGTTCAGACACACAGAGATCGGCCTCTCCTAGAAAAGCCTTACTGGGCTGAAAGCAGGTTTTCTTAGCATCTCTGCTGTGGAGGAGGGGCAGACTCCCCCTCCCACCTAGGAGGAGGTCAGACTGTAGTGATCTCAGACAAACAGGCAGGGTAACAGAGCAGGGAATCCAAGACAGATCTCCCCAATCATGCCAGAATCCTACACTCTGTTGTCAAGGGGCAGAGTACAGACAGGAGCTCTGCTCTGTGCTTAAACTGGGACAAATCTGGGGCATCTTTCCTCTGGAGGACAGAACACTGTTCCCCCTTCCAGCCCTAAGTGGCGCACAGGCTGCAGCTGTTTTAAGTATACAGGCAAGGCAGGTGAAACTTTGTATAGGACCCTCACTACTTATGACCACAGGGCAAATTCAAAGAGACCCTGAAGCCAGCGTAGCCTGCAGTTAAACTAGAGATAATTGGGTTGGCCAATGGAAGAGTTGCCTGAGGGCAAACCTACCCAGCCCGCAACGGGTCCCGAGTAGCAAGCCAACATACTCTGGGACAACATTCCAAAAAAACTGGTCAGACTTTATTGGTGATTAGCAGGGCTCCTTTAAGGACCATACCTTAGAGTTTCAATTTGTATATCTTAAGTTTAAGTATTGCTGTGGACCTGTTTCTTCTTTCTACTTACTTATTTCTTACTTTTCCATTAAACATGTTCTTTACTGTGAATATGAGTACTCGTCACACCACCTGAGGCCAGGGCTGTAAAGCCCATCAGTAGTCAATCCACTTTTCTGTTCTCCACATCTTTCCTATTCTTTCCCAATGGCCAAACTCTACACTTCTAACACCCACCTACCCCCAACATCATTCCCCAAATCTCTCCATCTCTCTTTCCTTTTCCTCTTCTTTCTTATTTCTTTTTGGTTGATTATTTTGTTTCTTGATTTTTTATTTGAGTTTTACTAATTTGGAATATTCTCACGGTAACTGAACATATTGTTCATTCATCCTTATGGAGGGCCTTAATGGAAATCCAATGTGAATGCCAAATTTGATAATGCTTGGTTGCTTTCAATGCACTTATAGTCTGATGGTTAATAGTGTTGTAACTAAAGATAGTTACTAATCCTACCATTCTGTGCACAGGTGGTAATTAACATTTTAACAGTTTCAGAAGGAACAAAGTAACTAGGTTAATGCTGTTTATTGTACCCACTGGCTGCTCATTTTGTCTCTTTTGCCTTATCTTCTGAGGTATTAGAAATCACAAAGGCCAATAATTAACCACAGAATGGGGAAACTGCTGTTAATCTCAACTTCCCAAATTGTACACATCACAAGTTACTGAAGACACAAAACCCCCACAACTAATCAACATCCCCAAAGTAAAATAACCAAAGAAGGCTCACAAGGCCCACTCCCCAGCCCCAAAAATGAAGAAAAAGGGAAGCAATTCTCCTCCTCAAACCCACCACTCTCCAGCCAGAGTCCATGAAGAGGGTCCTAGATGAAAACCTAGAAAAAAGTATCTGATTATTAAAACAATCAAAGAATTAAAAGATGACTTAAGAAGGAAATAGAGCAATTTCAGGAGCTGAGAGAGACCACTTTAAAAAATAGACAATCGGAAAAGAGACATAGCAGAGCTCTTAGAATTGAAAAACACAGTCAACCAAATTAAAAAAAAATCAATGAAAGATATTAATATCAGATTAAACTCAGTAAAAATAGAACTTCAACTCTTAAAGAATGAATATCACACAATGAAGACAAGCTGAGCAATGTTGAATGCAAGGAGGACAGACAAGAAAAGAAACTTCCTGAGCATGATCACAACTTCCAAGAAGTATGGGATGAGATGAGAAGAAATAACCTGAGAGTTATTAGGATAGGGGAGAACATAGAAAACAAACAAACGGCATAAAGAACCTTCTCAATGAGATAGCCAAAGAACATCAACATCAATGGACCTAACCAAATGAGAAACTTAACAAGACACATAATATACAAAATGAGTAACAGAGAAATCAAGGAAAGAATTTTAAAAGTAGTCAAAGAAAAAAAAAATCAAATCATATTCAGAGGCAGACCAATAAGGATTACTGTAGATTTTTCAGATCAGACAATAAAGGCCAGGAGAACGTGAAATATTTTTCAAACATTGAAAGAAAATAACTTTTAGCCAAAAATATTATACCCTGCAAAACTCAGCTTTAATTGTGATAGGGAAATAAAATACTTCCATAATAAGAAAAAACTAGCAACATACATGAACACAAAACCAGCTCTACAGAGAATACTCAAAGACAAACTTCAGAGGAACAAGCTAACAACTCCAAAACCCCATAAACAGAGGGAAGTCAAAAATACATAACCGACTAAAACATATCCAAGATAGCACAATATACAGCAAAGGTCACAATGCCAGGGATTCAAAATCATGTATCTATTCTAACACTGAACGTGACTGGACTCAATGCCCCAATCAAAAGACATATATTAGCTGACTGGAGCAAAAAACAAAATCCAACAATACTCTACTTACAGGAGATACACCTCACAGCCAAAAATAGACACAGATTGAAGGTAAAAGGTTGGCTAAAAACCTGGTGCTTATGGCCCAAGAACGCAAGCCAGTGTTATTATCCTTACATCTGACAAAGTTAATTTTGACCAAAAATTACTCAGAAGGGATAAAGAAGGTCACTACATCATAGTAAAAGGAACAATACATCAAGAATATATAACAGGGGGCTGGAGCAGTAGCTGGGTGGTGATGGCACTTGCCTGGCATGCTTGAGTACACGGGTTCAAACCACAGCACCCACATAACACAACTAAGTGTCAGAGCAATGAAAGCCATATTTAAAACACGGTAAAAATTGATTCTCCCTCACTTTTTTTCACTGTCCTTCTCTCTTAAAAAGAAAAGAAAAGAAGATACAACAATAGTTAACATTTATACCCCGAAGTACAACCCTTCCAAATATGTGGAAAACGTACTCAAGGACATTGAACCACTTATCAACTTTAACTGAATAATACTGGGGGACTTTAATACATCATTATCAACAACAGACATATCATTAAAGCAAAAAAATCAATAAAGATATCTCTAACCTAAACAACTCTACCAATCAATGGGACTTAATAGACATTTATAGAATATTCCATCCCAAATTGGCTGAGTATACCTTCTTCTCAGCAGCACATGGCTCCTTCTCCAAAATAGATCCTATCCTACACAAAGGAAATCTTAGCAAATACGAAAAAGCTGATATAATCCCATGTATCCTGTCAGACCACAACGGTATGATCTTAGCAACTAACAACAAGAAAAACAACAGAAAATACATAAATACTTGGGAGACTGAATAATACCCTCTTAAATGAAGAATGGATCAAAGATCAAGAGAGAACAGAAATCAAGAAATTCTTAGGAAAAAAGAATGATGACACAACATATCAAAACCTCTAGGACAGTATGAAAGCATTCTTCAGAGGTAAATTTATAGCACTGAATGCCTTCATCAAACATCAAGAGAGAACCCAAAAAAATAAACGCTCCAACTCAAATACCTACAAAAAGAGTAACAATCCAATCCCAAATCCAAAAGACAGGAAATAACCAAAATCAGAACAGAAATCAATGAAATTAAGAACAAAAAAACAACACAAAGAATCAATAAAATAAAGAGTTGGTTCTTTGAAAAATTAAATAAAATTGACAGAACCCTAGCTAACCTCACCAAAAGGAAAAATGAAGTGAAGCAAATAAACAAAATTAAAGATGAAAATGGAGACATCACAACTGACTGAACCAAAATTCAGAGGATTATCAGAACTTAATTTGAAAAACTGTATTCTTCCAAGTTTGATAATCTGGAAGACATTCCCAAATTAACACAGGACATTGAAAATCTAAACAAACCAATATACACAAATCAATAAATGTGATTCACCACTTAAACAAAATTAAAGACAAAAACCAAATGATCATCTCAATTGATGCAGAAAAGGCCTTTGATAAAATTCAACAAACATTTATGCTCAAAACTCTGGAGAAAACAGGGATCAAAGGCACATACCTTAATTTTGTAAGAGCCATTTATGACAAACCTATTGCCAACATTATACTTAATGATGAAAGACTGAAACCATTCCCACTAAATTCGGGTACAAGACAAGGCTGTTCAGTCTCACCAGTTTTACTCAACATAGTCTTCAAAACCCTAGCCAGAGCTATAAGGCAAGAGAATGAAATGAAAGGAATTCTAATAGGAAAAGAGGAAGTCAGGCTATCTCTCCTTGCCAATGACACGATCCTGTACGTAACAGACCCAAAAAGCTCTATCAGAAGACTACCAGAGCTTGTAAATAATTTTAGCCAAATGGTTGGTTACAGAATCAACACTCAAAAATCAATAGCTCTCCTATACTCCAGCAGTGATTCTACCAAAGAAGAAAGTAGGAAATTCGTGCCATTTACAATAACCTCAAAAAGAATAAAATGCTTAGGCATTAATCTAACAAGGAATAAAAAGGACCTCTACAATGAAAACTACCTATAATTAAAACAAACATTGAAGAAGACCTGAGAAGATGAAAAAACATCCATGTTCTCAGTTAAGCAGAATAAATATAATTAAAATGGTAATTTTGCCAAAAGTCCAGGAAAGATTCAATGCAACCCCATCAAGATACCAATGATATTCTTCATGGATATAGAAAAAGCAATTCTCAAATTTATTTGGAATAACAAGAAACCCAGAATAGTCATACATTACTAAGCAAGAATGATGAAACAGGAGGTGTCAAAATACCTGATCTAATTATACTATACAGCTAATAGTAACAAAAACAGCATGGTACTGAATAAAAGGGGGTAGATCATGGACTAGGATCAGCCTTAACTTACTATCTCACTATGTCAATACCCATGCATGCATGAATATGTAACAACAATCCCTCCAATATGTAAGACTATGTTGAACAAATAAATAAATAAATGCATGTCCAATGGAGGCTGAATTTCCACAGGGGGACCTTTTCTTTAGAGAAAAAAAATAAAGAGTACAATTTTATTCTTTTAACTGAAACTGAGCAAAGGGAAACTTCAGACACAGCAAAAAATTTACTCACCTTCCATGGGCATGGAAATCTAGACGTAAAAACTGGTCCTCATGTGAGACTGCTCTTTTGGCACGCTGGTGTTTTTGGTGTAATGAATCCACATTGTAAGATAATCCTTCATAATGTCTAATGTATTTATTTAGAGGATTTCCATACTGACCTATACAAAATAAACAATTTGAATTAATACCATCTTAAAGCCCCCTTCTAATTCTAACACGATTACTAAAATATCTATGATGACTACGTATGAAACAATTATCTTACTAACCCCACTATGAATATTATGAATCTTCCACTAATGTTCTTCCATACTTTTAAAACTTACTATAGTAAAATTTCAACCATACACAACTTTGAGCATTAAATGTAGGCTTGTAGGGGCTGGAGTGGTGGCTCAGCCGATATGGCGCTTGCCTGGCATACCCAAGGATGCACGTTCGAACACCAGCACCACTTACACAACAAAGTGTTGGAGCAACGAGGGCCACATGAGAAACTAAACAAAACTGATTCTTTCTCTCACTGTCCCTCTCTTCAAAAAAAAAAGGTAGGCTAGTCTTAGAGGTCCTTTATCAAGTGGAGGACTTGATAAAGTCACTCTTATCAGACTTTGCAGATCAAAGCTGTAAGAAACAGATGATAATTTTCTCACCTGCTCTTTCTACATCTATTTAAAATAATCTTAGTTTTTCTTTTTAATTTGTTAATATGCTAAATTAAACTCATTTCTTTTTTCTAAGAGAGAAGGACAGTGTTGAGAGACACACAGAGAGACAAACAATTTTTTTATTATTCTTTAGTTTTTCACATGGCTTTCACTGTTGTGTACATGGGTGCTAGGGTTTGAACCTGTGTACTCTCGAATTCCAGGGAAGTGCCATAATCTCTGAGCCACCACTCCAGCCCCTAAACTGATTTCTTAATGTTAAACCAACCTTGCATTCTTGAGATAAACCACACGTGAACATATTTTTTATTGAATTTGCTACAATTTTATTTAGAATTTTATTATCCATGCATGAGAAATACTGATTTGTAATTTCCTTTCCTTGTACATCTTTATCAAGTTTTGGTATCAAGGTAAAAGAAAGAGCTGCAAAATATTATTTCTCCTTCAATAATCAGAACAAATTCATGTTATTTCCTCCTTGACCATTTGTTAAAATTAACAGGTGAAGCCATCTTGCCCTGGAGTTCACTTCATGGAAGTGCTTTTTTTTTTTTTTTTTAATTATCATTAAATTTTTATTTAGCTTGAGCCTAGAAGAAAAGTATCTTTATTTGGATTTCTATTTACCTAAAATTTATATTTTAAAGAGAAAAAAATATTAAGAGATTTATTATTTCATATTCTTAACAAGGTAAAATGTATTTTTAAAAACACTCATTTATCACATTTTTAAAATTATTTTTCTATAGATTAGCATGTCATGAATATTTCATAAACTCCCATATATTATGTACTAAGCTTCTTAGGACCTGAGGCTATTTTTTTTTTAAATCTAAAATAACTAAAAATCATGACTTCCATCTAGTACACTTTGGTTCATTTTGATAATGCTTTCCCTCTCCCTCCCAGTTAATAATTATATACCAATATATATAGTTGCTATATATGTTTCTTTTCTAAAGTAACTTCCTATTTCTAAAGCTTTTTTATTTATTTATTAGATGATATAGAGTTACAATTGAGGGGAAAACATTATCAAATATTCCATAACCAATGTATATATACATAGTTATCTAGAGCTAATGCCATGTCATGGATGCCCAGCTTGGGTTCCTCATGTTTCTGTTTCCCCCAGAGGAACTGCTGAGTTAAATGGATATCTCATGGAGGTCATACATCACTTTCTGAGATGATTCCCCTATATTCGGATCCTCCAGTCTCCTAGGTGATTTTCCTAAGCCCTCCTCCCACCCTGTCCCCCACTCTACACATGCAAGTATCGTAGGGAGTCATCTCCCTGTTGCGTTGAGAATCATACAATTTTAAGTCATTATTAGCTTACCCATCTAACATACTGCTTCCCCATGTATTCTAGCTTCCACAGATGAGAGAAACCATTCGGCCCTTGAGTCTCTGAGATTGGGATACTTCACTTTGCATAATTCTTTCTCGATCCATTTGATCTCAAAAGCCGTAATATTGTCTTCTCTAATGGCCGAGTAGTATTCCATTGAGTATATCTACCAAAGTTTTTGTATCCACTTGTTGAGTGAGGAGCATCTGGGTTGGTTCCATAGTCTAGCTATAGTAAATTGAGCTACTATAAACATTGATGACCACATCACTACAATATGCTGATTCTAACTCGTTTGGGAAAATACCCAGGGGTGGGATAGCTGGGTCATAAGGTAGTTCGACCCTTAATTTTTTAAGAATTCTCCACACTTCTTTCCACAGTGGCTGAACCAGTTTGCAGTCCCACCAGCAGTGTGACAGTGTTCTTCTTTTCCCACACCCCCTACAGCATCTGTTGTTGTTCGAATTTTTCATTTTTGCCACTCTAACAGGAGTGAGGTGGTATCTCATTGAAGTTTTGATTTGTATTTCCCTTATAGCTAATAATGTAGAGCATTTTCTCATATACTTATGGGCTTTCTGGACTTCCAGTGGTGAGAAGTTTCTTTTAAGATCCATAGCCCGGGGCTGGAGCAGTGGCTCAGAGGTTTCAGTGCTTGCCTGGCAAGCATAAGGACCCGGGTTCAAACCCCAGCACCACATACACAACTAAGTGTTGGAGCAACTAAGGCCACATGAAAAAGAAAAACTAAATAAAGCTGTTTCTCTCTTTCTGTCTCTCTCACTGTCCCCCTCTCGTTATGAAAAAAAAAAAATCCATAGCCCATTTATTCATTGGATTATTTGTGAATTTGGTGTTTAGTTTCTTTAGTTCCTTGTATATTCTGGATATTAGCCCTCTGTCTGAGGTGTAGAAGGCAAAAGTTTTCTCCCATTCTGTTGGTTCTCTCTTGATGCTCTTGACTAGATCTTTAGCTGTGCAAAAACTTTTTATTTTAATTGCATCCCATTCATTTATTCTTGACTTTACTGCTTGAGCCATGGGAGTTTTGTTGAGGAAGGCGCTGCCGACTCCTCTGTCCTGTAGTGTTGACCCTACTTCTTTTCCTAGTAAGTTTAAAGTTGTTGGCTTAATATCCAGATCTTTGACCCATTTTGATTTAATTTTTGTGCAGGGTGAAAGATAAGGACCCAACTTCAGTTGTCTACACATGGCTGTCCAATTTGTCCAACACCATTTGTTGAACAGGCTATCTTTCTTCCACACTATGCTTTTGCCCCCTTTATCAAATATCAAATAGTTAAAAGATATGGGGGGTTTGTCTCAGGATCTTCTATTCTGTTCCACTTGTCTTCAGTTCTGTTTTGATACCAATACCATGCTGTTTTTGCTACTACAGCTCTGTAGTATAATTTCACATCAGGGATTGAGATACCCCCTACTTCTTCCTTCCTGTAATGTTTTAGCTAGTCTGGTTCTCCTGTTATTATTCCATATGAACTTGAGAATTACTTTTTCTACATCTGTGAAGAATGCCATTGGTATCTTGATGGGGATTGCATTAAATCTGTATAGGGCTTTGGGTAGAATGGCCATTTTGATTATATTGATTCTGCCTAACCATGAGCATGGAATGTTTTTCCATCTACTCAGGTCTTCTGTAATTTCTTTTTTTAGTGCTTGATAGTTTTCTTTGTAGAGGTCCTTAATATCCTTTGTAAGGTAAATGCCCAAGTATTTCATTTTTTTGGAAGTAATGGTGAATGGGAGAGATTTCCTGATTTCTTCTTTTGCAGATTTGTTGCTGGAGTAAAGGAATGCTAGGGACTTACTGGAGTTGATCTTGTACCCAGCTACTTTGCTGAAATCACCTATAAGCTCTAGGAATTTTCTGGTCGATGTTAGTGGGTCTTCTAGGTATAGAATCATGTCATCAGCGAATAGAGATAACTTAACATCCTCTTTTCCTATACAAATACCTTTGATTTCCTTGTCTTGCCCAATAGCTCTGGCAAGGGTTTCAAGGAACATATTGAACAAGAATGGGAAAAGCTGACAGCCTTGTCTTGTTCCTGAATTCAGTAGAAATGCTTTCAGTTTTTCTCCTTTGAGGATAATGTTGGCTATGGGTCTGTTGTAAATGGATCTGAAATAGGTAAAGTATCTTTCCTTGATCCCTATCTTTTCCAGAGTTTGGAGCATAAAGTGGCGTTGAATTTTATCAAATGCCTTCTCTGCATCAATTGAGATGATTACATGCTTTTTGTTTTTAATTCTGTTTATGTGGTGAATCACATTTATTGATTTGCATATGTTGAACCAGGCTTGTTTTCCTGGAATGAAGCCCACTTGATCATGATGAATTATCTTTTTGATGGACTTTTGTATCTGATTAGCTAAAATTTTATTAAGGATTTTTGCATCAATGTTCATCAGGGAAATTGGTCTGTAGTTTTCTTTTCTTGACAACTCATTGTTTGGTTTTGGAATCAGTGTAATATTTACTTCATAAAAAGTGTCTGGGAATGTTCCCGCTCTATCAAATTCCTGGAAGAGCTTGTAGAGGATCAGTGTTAGTTCTTCTGTGAAGGCTTGGTAGAATTCTGCTGCATATCCATCCGGACCTGGGCTTTTCTTTTTGGGAGAGCTTTGATTGCTGCTTCAATTTCGCTATCTGTTATAGGTTGGTTTAGATTTTCAATGTCCTCCTGTATTAAAGAGGGGATGTCATATATGTCCAAGAACCTATCCATATCCTCCAGGTTAACAAACTTGGCAGAGTATAAATTTTCAAAATAGGTTCTGATAATCTTCTGGATCTTGGATGAGTCTGTGGTGATATCTCCATTTTCGTCTTTGATTTTGTTGATTTGCTTTCTTTCATTCTTCCTTTTGGTGAGGTTGGCAAGGAGTCTATCAATCTTGTTTATTTTTTCAAAGAACCAACTCTTAGTTTTGTTAATAGTTTGTATTGTTTTTTTCTCAATTTTGTTGACTTCAGCTCTGATTTTGGTAATTTCCTGTCTTCTGTTAGCTTTGGGGTTGGACTGTTCCTCCTTTTGCAGTCACTTGAGTTGAAGCATAAGGCTATTTATCTGGTCTCTTTCTAGATTTTTGATGTATGCACTCAGTGCTATAAATTTACCTCTTAAGAATGCCTTCATACTGTCCCAGAGATTCCAGTATGTTGTTTCCTCATTCTCATTCAATTCCAAGAACTTCTTAATTTCTGCTCTTATTTCCTCTTTTACCCAGCTTTCGTTTAAGAGGGAATTATTCAATTTCCAAGTGTTTGAATAGTTTCTGTTGTTTCTCTTGTTGTTGATTGCTAAGATCATAGCATTATGATCTGACAGAATACATGGGATTATATCCACTTTTTTGTATTTGTTAAGATTATCTCGATGAACTAGGATGTGGTCTATTTCAGAGAAGGACCCATGAGCCGCTGAGAAGAAGGTAAATTCAGCTGTCTTAGGATGGAATATTCTATAGATGTCTGTTAAGCCCAATTGATTAATAGAGTTGTTCAGATTGGAGATGTCTTTATTGATTTTTTGTTTTGATGATTTGTCTAGAGTTGATATTGGTGTGTTGAAGTCCCCCAGAATTATTGTGTTGAGATCAATGAGGGGATTAATATCCTTAAGTATTTTTTCCATATATTTGGGGGGGTTGTAATTGGGGGCATAAATGTTAATTATCGTTATATCTTCTTGATGGACTGTCCCTTTTAGTATGATAAAGTGATCTTCTTTGTCCTGACTAGTTTTAGTTGGAAATTAATTTTGTCAGAATTAGAATCGCCAGACCAGCTTGCTTTTTTGGGCCACAGACCTGGTAGACATTTTGCCATCCTTTCACTTTCAGCTTGTGTCTATTTTTGAGTGTCAAATGTGTCTCTTGCAGGCACCATATTGTTGGATTTTGTTTTCTGATCCAATGGGCCAGTCTGTGTCTTTTAATTGGGGCATTGAGTCCATTCACATTCACAGTTAGAATAGCTATGGGAGGCTGAGTCTCAGACTTTGTAACAATTACAGAGTTTTGAGTCATCTTGGAAGTCAATCTGTGTATAATATGATTATTGACTCGCCCTTATTTAAGGATTTAAGGTATCACTGGCATTTTCTTCTGAATGGAGAACATCCTTGAGAATTTTCTGTTGTGCAGGATTTGTGTTCATGTATCTTGCTAGCTTGAGTTTATCGTTTTAGTATTTAATTTCCCCATCACATTTGAAGCTGAGTTTTGTAGGGTATATTATTTTTGGGTGGCAGTTGTCATTTTTCAACACTTGAAATATATTGTTCCAAGCTCTTCTGGCCTTCATTGTTTGCTCTGAAAAATCCATAGTGATCCAAATTGGTTTGCCTCTGAATGTGATTTGGGGCTTTTCTCTAGCTGCTTTTAGAATTATCTCTTTAATTTCTCTGTTATTCATTTTGTATATGATATGTCTTGGTGAGTTTCTCATTTTATTAGACCTATTTGGTATTTTGTAAGCAACTTGGATGTGATATTCCAGATCAATTGTAAGATGAGGGAAGTTCTCGCTTATGATTTCGCTTAAAAGGTTCTTGATGCCTCTTGTTTGCTGTTCGGAGTTTTCCTTCAGGCCAATGATTCTCAGATTATTACACCTCATCTCATCAAATATTATTTGGAAGTTCTGATTATGTAAAAGAAGTTGCTTCTCTTGTTTATCTTCTTTGAGTTCAACAATGTTTAGCCACTCTTCATTTTCTGATGTTCGTTCTTCAAGGGTTGAAGTTCTATTTTCAGTAGAGTATACTCTGATATTGGTATCATCCAGTGAAGATTTGATTTGGTTAACCGTGTTTTTCAATCCTGATAGCTCTGCTACATCTCTTTTCAGAATGTCTATTTCTTTGTATAGCTGATCTTTCATCTCATGGAATTGCTCCCTTATTTCCCTGTAATAGTTGCCTCTCATCTCTTGAAATTGTTCTCTGATCTCCTTCCTGATTTCATCTCTCAACTCTTTGATTGAATTACTAATCATAAAGTTGATACAATATCTTTGGTTTTCATCTAGGGCCCCAGCTATGGGATCCTTGGGTGGAGAGCTGTGGGGTTGAAAAGGAGAGTTATTTCCCCTTCTCTTCATTTTCAGAATCAGAGTGTGTGTCTTGTAGTTCAACCTTGTTACTCTTGCCGGAGTAATTGGAGCTCTTATGGCTTTGCTTCGTTGTGATGGGGAGCTATTTGGTCAAGACAGACCTAAAGATGCCAGTCCAGTCTGCAAGATCTTGAGAGGCTATAGGTGCAGATACTAGTCCGTTTGAACTAAAACAGATGTGCTGGTGACTAGCACCAATAGTAGCAGTTTTCTTTGAGAGCTCTCACAATATATTATGATAGCAAGCAAGTGATCGTTTTGAAGAGTGTCTGTTTCTTCAGATAGCAGGATCGTGGGAATCCACGTGTAGTCCTGCAGTGTGACATGATTCTCAGGAGCGTCTGGAGTCACTACTGGTGGGGTGGTCGCCATCTTGAATCTCCAGTGGCGCTATATTTAAAGCACCTCGACTTCTCTGCTGCAGGGAGTGCAGGGAGCTATAATCCTCCCCCACACCACTTGTCAGCCAACCACACAGCAGCGGCAGGTGAACAAAGATTGCAGTAGCGCTATATTTAAAGCACAGTCTGTGGGGATGAGTTCGAAGGCTGCTTGACTCCTCCCCAACTCGTGAGCAGTAGCTGCTCACTGTGTCCCAGCCCAAATGGGGGAAAAACAAAAAAAAAACAAAAAAAAAAAAAAAAACAAAAAAACACTTGTTTCTCTCCAGTCTCTGCTCTTCAAATCCACTGAGCTCCACTGAGCAGTTAGGACTGGGGTTTCAAGATGCTACTCCCCCAAACACACCTCAAAAAACTGGAAATGAACTGGGGATTTTCTGTCCAGTCTCAGAGGCGCTGGTGAAGCCATCTGTCTTCAAGTCGCCATGTTGATTCTATTTTATGGAAGTGTTTTTAACTATAATTTCAATTCCATAAGTAAATAAAAAGCTATTCAGGGTATCCATTTCCTCAAGTGAACTTTGGTAAGTTTTTGTTTGTTTGTTTGTTACTAGGGATTGAACAGAGGTGCTTTACCACTGAGCTACATCCCCAACCATTTTTTAATTTTACGACAGGGTCTTGCTAAGTTGCTTAGAGGCTCACTAAATTGCTGAGGTTAGCTTTGAACTTGCAATCCTCCTGCCTTAGCCTTCTGAGAAGTTAGGATTACAAACTTGTACCATAGCACTTGGCTTAGTTTTTCAGTTCTATCATTTTATTCGCATACTTTGAGGCTTTATTATATACATACATGTATAGGATGATTATATTCTCTTATTTTTTACTTTCCAATTTATCCATACTTTCTTCACTTGACTGAGAGCTTTCTTATTGTACATATTATGCTTTATCTCAACTAGTTCACACTGATTTCAGGGCTTTTGTTTTGGTTTGAGCAGTTTGCTCAACTGCTCTGGTTGCTGTTTGTTTTCTTTCAGGATCAAGGTTGGTGCTTTTATATAAAATCTTATGTTTAATTTCTTCTCTCCTTTTTTTTTCTTGGATTCTTTGCTTTGTATAATTGTACCTTCAATGGAAACAGCATCCAACTATCATCAAGATAATTCCTTCTACATTAACATCACATGACCTTCAAATTCTGTCTTCCCCTTCCCAAGTTTGGTGGGCTTTGACATGGTGGTCAAGGGGATGAGTCTGTGTCATCAGTCCTTTCCAGCTACCACTAAGGCCTTAGATTTGCTTGTTGAATTAAAGAAACATCTCTATCCCTCAGTTTTTTGTATCTGTTTATTTTGAAGTTTATTTGGCTGATACTACTACAGCCACTCCAGCTTTGAATTAGTGTTTAGATCATCTTTTCTCATTATTCATACATTGACCAATCTCTGATTTTGTGTTTAAGTGTCTGTAAAACTATATATGTTTACATTTCCTTTTAAGAAAAATAAATGATGATTTTGCCTGCTGTTATGTTTACTTTTAATTATTGATATTATTAACTTTAAAACTATCATCTTAAGTATTTGTTTTCTGTTTCATCAGTTCATAGTTACTTTCCCCTGCTCTTTTCCTGAATTCTTTGGGACTTACTTTAAGATTCTGATTTTCTCTCTCTCTCTCTCTCGTTACTAACTTATATGATGTAACTGTCATTTTTTTTAAGAGTTTATCCCTAGGGTATATAATATATGTCTATAATTTAACACTATAGACTCACAGTAATATTATTTGCTTTGTGTGTGGCAGGTGTGGGGAAACTAGGGATTGAACCCAGGGCCTCATGAATGCTGGGCAACTCTCTACTACTGAGTATATGCCCAGCTTGCTTGCTTTATTTATTTATTTATGTACCAGGGATTGAACTTATAGGCACTTCACCACTGAGCCACATTCCTAGCCCTTTTTCATTTTTTACTTTGAGATAGGGTCTCACTAAGTTGTTTATGGACTATTAAGTTGCTGAGGCTGGATCTGAAGTGTGATACTCCTGCCTCAGGCTCCCAAGCCACTAGGATTACAGACATGCACAACCATGCCCAGCCCCAGCTTTAATATTATTCTACATCATATACAGTATAAGTACAGTTTAATTTCTCCTCTCTTCTCTACTGTGTTGTGAATACTGTATATTTTTATTCTATATGTCATGAATGCCACAGTACATCTTTTTTTTTTTTAAATCTGGTCCACTTTTAAATAGACTAAAAAGAAAAATTCTTTTTAAATTTTCTCATATATTCATATCACTATTCTTTGTATCAATAATGATTTCCATCTCATATTCTTTGTGCCTGGAAAAATTCCTTTAACATTACTAGTTAATAGAGGTCTACTACTGATTATTTGTCAGGCTTTGAAATCCAAAACAGACTTTATTTCACCCTCCACCCTTCATTTGTGAAAGACATTATCGCTGGTTATAGAATGTTAGGCTGGGAAAGTTTTGTCGTACTTTACTATCTTTTAACTTACACAGAGTTCTACTGTCATTTTTACCCTTGTTCTTCTGTAGGCCATGCATATACGTATATTTATTTATACATATATTTTTATATACATAATATTAATATAAATACTACTACTGGTAGAAGTCAGGGAATTTCTATATGAAGAAAAGTTGCAACGCTTCTCAAACTTGAATCCATATTCCTCTGGAAATTAGGTAGTCAGGGGTAAAGCCTGGGTCACTTGGAAGATCAACTGATTTGTGTAATAGGAATCCATAATTCTGCACTGTAAAGAATTTTCCCTAAGGTACTCATGCTGCTGGTCCCTGAAGCAGTTTGAATAGCATTTCTACATGCTTACTTTAAGCATTTAACAGTACATTAATAGGGCTAAGTACCACACCACAGGTGCTACCACTTAAAAGCAATTAAAGCCAGGTGGTGGTACATGCATGTAACCCCAGCAGCTCAGGAGGCTGAGGAAGTAGGATCACAAGTGCAAAACCAGCCTCATCAACTTCATGAGGCCTTAAGTAACTTAACGAGATGCTGTCTCAAAACAAAAACAAAAAAAAAAAAAAAAAAAAAAAAAAAAAATTAAAGACTGGGGATATGGCTCAGTGGTTAAGCAACCCTGGGTTTAATCCCTACTGCCAAAAAAAAAAAAAAAGCAATTAAAAAAATACCTCAACTGACATCTCAGGTAATAATGAACTGATTAAAGAAAGTATTCTATAATATAGAACACAGGTCTCCAAACTATAACCAAAGGACAGTTCAATCACCTGTTTTTACAACACAGTTAAGTTCATTCATTTACACGATTTCTATCAATGCTTTCACACAACAGCAGAGTTGAATAAACAGCATCACAAAACGTTAACTTTGGGAAGTTGACTAAATACTTTGTTTCATTAGTATTGACTGTTTATTATAACCTATCCCTTTCCCCCACTTTGTAATAGGAATGCTAACCTGAAATCAATGGACCTCTGTGAAGGTTAATTTTAGGTGTCACTTTGACTGTGTTAATAGATATCTAGAGACTGGTAAAGCATTATTTCTGGATGTGTTTGTGAAGGTATTTCCAAGGAAATTGGCATGTTAAGTCAGTGAACTGTGTGGGGAAGATGTGTACACTCATCTGATCAATGCAGGTAAGCACCATCCCATCAGGAAGAACAAACAGAATAAAAAAAAAGGAAAAGCAAATTCATTCTCATTCTCTCATTCATTCATTCATTCATTCTCTCTTCCTCCCAACTAGAATAAGGATACTACTTTTCCTGCCTCTGGATATCAGAAAACCAGGTTTTCCAGTCTTTGAGCTCTGGAGTGTGTGGGGACACTCCAATAGTGACTGGACCAAGCCACACTACCAGCAACCCAGGGTCTCCAGTTTGCAGACTTCTATAATTGCATAAGCCAATTCCTTGAAGAAATTCCCTCTCATATAACTTATTTCTAGATATCTATATCTATTTGTCTATCTATAACCTATTGATTCTGTCTCTCTGAAGAACCCTGACTAATACTTCTAAAGAGAAATCATGAACCACTTGATTTTGAATTCCGAATTCCAAAAATATTCCTTATTTTCTTTCTAGGCATTTGTTTCTTCTTTTTATATTTAAATCTTTTACTTATCTATTTATAGTTTTATCTGCCCCCCTCTCCTTGTGCTGAAGATCAAACCCAGGGCCTTGGGCATGCTAGGCAAGCATTCTAGCACTGAGCTACATACATCCCTAGTCCTCTTTTTTTAACTTGTTAGAATAACTAGAATTACCCCAAATTCTGCTGAATAACAGTGAATGAGGACATTTTTACTCATCTCAACTGTAATAAGAATACCTTTAGCTTTTCACTGCATCATATATTTATAAAACTGTGCTAAGGCTGATTCTTCTCATCTATTTTAGAAATACATATTTAAAACTCACATGAAAATTTGGCTAAAAGACACTTAAAAAGCATTTTCTAAAAAAACTTCACGTTTCACATCTCTAAACAGAAAAAAATTCCAAAACTCTCTCTTTTTTTAAAATATTCTAGTTTTTTTTAATGTACACTGATAGCTTACAATATGCAGCAAAATTTTATGACTAGGTAAACATCTTGTTTAATTAAACAATAATACTCATGAATTGGATAGAATGATACTAAAACTTATCAAGCACCTATCTCAAGTTCTGTACTGTTTACATTTTTTTCACTTAATCTACCCAATAAACTTATAAAGTAAGAATTACTAGCCAATTTTAAAGAAAATCAAGATTTGAGGGATATGTAACAAGCCAAGGTTGCAAAGCAAACAGGAGTCAATGCCCAGGAGATAATCTCAGTATCAGTGATTTCAAGCTAGCTAGGCATGGTGGTATACACCTGTAATACCAGATACTTGGAAAGCTGAGGCAAGAGGATCACAAGTTCAAGGTCAACTTTCCCCAAATTAATGAGATCCCGTCTTAAAATTAAAAAACATTCTAGGTGAACAGGCACCAAGGTGCATGCCTGTATCCTGGCAACTCAGGAGGCTAGGCAGAAGGATTCCAAATTTGAGACCATACTGGGCAACTTAGTGAGGGCCCTGTCACAAAATAAAGAAAGATGGGATGGGGACCAGCAGTTGCTACTCAGTGGTAAAGTATCCCTAGGTTCAATCCCCAATACTGGAAAGGGAAGTCAGGGAGAGGAAACAAAAAAGAGAGAGAGATTGTAATACCTGGGAATAGGTGTTCATTGGTAGAGCAACCCTGGGTTCAAGCCCCAATACAGGAAAAAAATTTATTTCAAGATAATCTACAGCAATTCTATTACCTTCATCATAAACAAAGTTAGTTACCATTCAAGCTTCTGATGTAACTACAAAAAACTAAAAAGATATACAGCATGGCACAGGCCTTTCAAAAACTAAACTGACATCTACCTTTCAGATGTGGAAAAACACGTAATGAAATACTAAAGAAGAACGTACTTTTTATAGACCAAAAAGTATATATGTATACCTTTGATTTCCACAGCTAGTAATTGAAATTGGCATGGTTTACTCCACAGGAGCCCCGGCCAATCCCCAACCCTCGTGCTACTTACCTCAGTCAGACACCACAAAATTGCCTGTTCCCACATGCAGAGTCTAGACCTACTCAACTAAGGTCTGTTCCTGCACTTTAACAACCAGTCAAGAGCTCAAAAAGTAGAGACAAAACAAAGGTCTGTCATCAAATCTCACTGAGAAATATTATATATTCACCCATCTCTATCTAAACAGGGCTTAGCTTCTGTTCCACTCACTTTGGTATCAGATCTCTCCTTATTATAGATCTTCCTGATTTTCCTACAGCCAAGTTGCCCAACTGTCTACTTCATTTCCTTACCTACTCTTGTCCTGATCCTTGTAATATGGTAGATTCTCTCCCAGCCCAGGTTCTACCAATGTATAAATAAATATGCCCTGGTATTAACAGAATCACTGCTTCTATAATATCAAGCAAATCAAGAGATATCATGAATCAGAGGTGGGCATGGTGGAGCACGCTTGTAGTTCCAGCTAAGCAAGAAGCAGAGACAGGATGATTATGTAGGTCCCCCAGCTGGAGGTCAGCCTGATCTTATTTGATTCCTAAACTTCTCATGCAATATTCTTACTTGATGTAACATACTGTCGAGCTGCCTGTCTACTCCAATTTCTCACTTACTTGAAAGTAATACTGGAGGGTTGGAACGGTGACTTAGTGGTAACAGCAATTGCCTGGCTGCGCAGGGACACAGGTTCATACCCCAGCACCATGTAAACAACAAAGTGTCAGAGCAATGAAAGCCACATGAAAAACTAAATAAAACTGATTCCGTCTTTCTCTCTCTCTCCATCTCTCTCTCTCTTTAAAAATAATAATAATAGGGGCTGGAGTGGTGGCTCAGCAGTTACGGCACTTGCCTTCCATGCGGGAGTACGCGGGTTCAAACCCCAGCACCACGTACACAAAGAGTGTCTGAGCAACGAAAGTCCATGAAAAACTAAATAAAATTGATTCTGTCTTTCTCTCTCTCTCTCTTTCTCTCTCTCTCTCTCTCTCGCTGTCCCTCTCTCTTTAAAAATAATAATAATAATAATAATAATAATAATACTGGAACCCTCCCCACTTTCATGATCCTTAACACTACCCAGGTGTCACCAGAAACCAGCAGGACACACCACAATAACCCCTCAAAATATGCAAAAAAAATGTTAAGACTGCTGCTTCTTCAATGCCAATTCTATGCCAGAAACTCAACCTAAAAACAGTTGGAGGAAAAACTCCTAACTGCCTAAAAGATGCAAGCAAACATGTCTGTTCACTTCAGCATCCAAGCCTCCAGAAATGATTCCTATCAGAAGTGCCTAATATATAAAGTTAGGTTACATGCCTTTTTTCTAGTAGCAAATAAAAGTCTTAAGAATTTGTATTAAGATGATGGAACTCAGGAGGCTAAAAATGTACCAAACACATTTTGGTACCTGGTCAGTCAAAGACCATGACAAATGACTGACTGCCTTTTTGCTTCCATTCCTGCATAATGGCTCTTCAGGAAAAGACATTAAGTAGTCAGTCCTCTGCTCAAAACATTCCAAAGGCTTCCCAACATAGTCCTAACTATGTCTTACAACTTAACATGACCCTAAGGAGCTGGGTACTATGACATACAATTTAAGAAGCTGACTATAATCCCTGCAATTTAGGAGGCTGAAGCAGGAGGATCTCTGTGTTCAAGGCCAGCCTGGGTAACAACCCTGCCACAAAATAAAATATTAAGAGAGCTGGGAATATAACTCAATGGTAGAGCACTCCTAGGTTCAATACCCAGATCAGAAAGAAAAAGAATAAGGCTGTTACACTGTAATTTCCATTCCTCAAAAAAATTATTTGCCATCAAGTTGTTTCCAGACTTTTCACTTGTATAATTTCAAAATTAGGTACCAAGAGCCTTTTCCCCCAAATATAAAAGTGTATTTCCTTCCTATTTGAGTCATCAACTGTACCTCAAGTGTCATACTGTTAACCAATACTTCTTACATTTGCCATATCCACTCTGCTCTTGAAGCACTGAATACAAGACTACTCTCCTGTATGACAAACGTTAAGCTTCCACAAACTGATATCTTATATTTCAGCAATATACTTAAGTGCCTTTAATGTACTCTTGAATAAGCTACTTCAACAGTGTGACTTCAGACGTAAGCCTATACACATTTCTTCATTAGAAATCAATCAAATCATCTTCTAGAAGCAAGTATCTAAACCTAACAGTAACAAGTGAAAGTTCAAGATAGGAGGGTGTGTGTACAATTAAAAGCATATTTCAACATATCTAGTTTTTGAAATAAACTAGTCTAAGAAATAATAAAACTATCTCAGAAGTGAAAGTAGCTCTTTTATAAATTACAAACTAGGGTAATCACATACGGACAAAATATGAATAAAATCTACTGAAAGTATTAGACTTTTACCTTTCACTTATAAAATAAAATTTTAAAACCCCAAAATGGAACTGTGTCCATTAATTTAGATTTGAAACTCTTTTATATGACTTCAATTAAGTATGGGCATAAGAACAGATGACAATCCACCACATAAGGTGGTGGAAATAGAACTTTCAACTGACCTACGTTACTCCCCCACTTATGTTCATAAACTCCAGATGCCACTCCAGTGTTGCTGTGTATCTATCTACCCCACATCCTGCATTTCATCCTAAACCCACTCTCCTTATTTCACCATGTTTCCACATCACACTCTCAAAACATCTGCATCTGCTTCCCTGTTGTACCACTATTCTAGAGCTTGCTCTTCACCTAAAGAAAAAGGGCTCAGCCCAGGGAATGATCTACTGCCCTAAGGATTCTTGTTTTTGTATTGGAATAATTGGTTACCAGGAAAATTATTTTATGACATTTCAACCAAACTTAAATCCTTACTTCCTAATCAATTTAAAAGCTCCAATGACAACATAGCTCTGAAGCTGGCAATAAAACTGTCCTATACACTGTGCTAGATTAGAATACCTACCCCTTATTACATACTTGGGACTTTGATAACTGTATTAATGGGGGGAGTCACTTTCTAATTTACCACAAGAATATTCAGTTTTAAGAAAAATCATGACAGTTTCATATTATAAAGCTATTTCTAAAATATAGCTGACAACCAGTACTTCAAAGGTTGTTTCACTAAACAACCTCTGTTGAATGAAAATGGCTATATAACATGTAATCCTGAAGTCTAGCCAACTTCCCAAGCAATGTATTTACCAATTCTGGGGGGTTTTTTGTTTGTTTATTTTGTTTTGTTTTTTTAGAGAGAGAGGGACAGTGAGAGAGAGAATCAATTTTTATTTATTTTTTCATCTGGCCTTTGTTTCTCTGAAGTTGTGTACATGGTGCTGGGGTTCGAACTCGGGTCCTTGCTCGTGCCAGGCAAGCACTTTAACCACTGAGACATACTCCAGCCCCAAATTCTGTGGTTTTAATAAACTCTGGGCCTTGTGCATGTTGGTAACTACTCTATCAATGAGCTACATCCGCAGCCCCTTTCTTTTATATTTTGAGGCAAGATCCCACTAAATTGCAGGGGATAGCAAGGCATGGTAGCACATACCTATAATGCCAGAGGTTCAGGAGAGTGAGGCAAGAGGATAACAAGTTCAAAGCCAGCCTCAGCAATTTAGTGAGGTTCTAAGAAACTTAGGAAGACCCTGTCTCAAAATAAGAATGTAAAACAGGCTGGGAAGATGATAGTGATTAAGTACCCCTGAGTTCAATCCCTGGTACCCCAAAAATAAATAAATTCTGGAGGCTAGCTTTAAATTCTCAATCCTCCTGACTCAGCCTCCCAATTACTTAGGATTACATGAGTGCGCTACCATGCCTGGCAATTATAAATCTTGATGAGAACTGGTTCTAAAACACAAAGAGTGCTGGTTCTAAAACACAAAGAGTAAAATTGCTTCCTTTAAAACTCCCATCCTAGAAGATACAGATCATAAATTACTGTAAAGAAACTTGAAGTCAAAAGTAGCAGTACCATAAAATGGAAAAAATACAGTATAAACAGAAATGACAAGATATCATTTTTTACTATTTACAAATATCTGTCTATTACATGCACATTTTAACTAACTTTTTTTTTTTAAAGAAAGAGGGACAGTGAGAGAGGAGAGGGGAGAGAGAGAAATAACTTTATTTAGTTTTTCATGTGGCCTTTGTTGCTCCAACACTCAGTTGTGTACGTGGTGCTGGGGTTTGAACCCGGGTCCTTGCGCATGCTAGGCAAGCGCTGTAACCGCTGTAGCCACTGCTCCAGCCCTAACAAATTTTAAGACACAAAACTATACAAACACTATGATGTAAATTCATAATAGCATTTTGGGGGGGGGGGAGTTACTGGGAGTTTAACCCAGGGGCACTTTACCACTGAGCCACATCCCAGTCCTTTTTAAAAAAAAAAAAAAAAAAAACTTTGTTTGAGGCAGGGTCTCCCTAAGTTGCTCAGGGCCTGGCTAAGTTGGTGAGGCTGACTCTGAATTTGAGATCCTCCTGCCTCAGCCTCCCAAGCAGCTGGGATTACAAGCATGTGCCACCACACCCAACCACAATAGGTATTTTAAAAGACTGAATAATATTAGAAAGTGGTAAAATTGGGTTGGAGGAGGAATTAGATTTTCTTAAATTCCACCTTCTAATGTTTACTAATGATGTTCTAGGATTTCATCCACTAAAAATGTATTCTATTTGTATTTAAAATTAAATCCAAAGTTCAAATGTTTGTGTGTATCTTTTGTCATTATCAATGCAAGCAAAGATAAATGGAAAGAAAATATACTACACAAGTTGTATATGCCCATTTGTAAATACAAATATCATTCTTTTCTTTGACTTTTCTTTAAAACAGGAAGCTCAAGGTTGACATAGAATCAAGAGTACCAATTATTCGCGAACTAAAGAGCCTAACTCCAACTTAAATTTTTAAAAAATAGTTATTAGTGTATCTTCAAACCTTATTTCTCCCTTGCACTCCAAATTCACTGAATTTCTATCTCACAAATATCTAGAGCAGTACTTCCCAAACAACTAGCCACAAATTATTGAAGGTCTGCACAAAGTTTTAACCAGTCCCCAATTATGAGTAGGGTAAAATCCCAGGCTCTGACACCCATCCCAACAAATAATCTTCTGTCTATACTCAAAACCCTAGACATAGTATCGTCAATGTAAAAGCCTCTAAGATCCAAATTAAACACAGAATGAGCCCTCAGTAAATTTTGTTAGCACCCAGATGTCCCTCACTGGATGAATGGATCCAAAAACTGTGGTACTTTTATACCATGGAATTCCACACAGCAATTAGAAACAATGATATTGCAGCCTTTGAAGGTAAATGGATGGCAATGGAAGAAATTATGCTGAGTAAAATCAGCTAAACCCAGAGAACCAAGAGTTGAATGTCTCCACTCATCTGTGGAGGCTGGAACTAGACCCTGGCCATTGAAAGAGGTAGTCTAGTACCATGTGTTAAATCCAGGTAAGCTGTAATACTTTTTTAGAGATATTGTGGGAAGGGGAAGAGAGGGATAAGGGTGGGTAATTGGGGGGGCACTCCTGGGGGTAATTCTAATATCTAGAATCTATACACATTTTATATTATTTTGTTAAAAACTTGTATGGTTGTTCTATAATAAATCTCTCAATTAAAAAAATAAATAAATAAATTTTGTTAGCATCACTTTAAACATGTGCCAGGTTTTACCAGATTTTCTTCCATGTCACTGTTTTCTACCTTTATTTCTACAAAAACTCTCTAATCCAAGACTCAGTCACCCACTTCATCAAGCAACTAATTTACTTCTTACTGTATCACAACCCAACTCCTCAACACAGGCACCCACAAACATTCCACAATATTCTACCACACGGTTATCACAGCGTAAACCATAATGAGACTCCTGCTTATCAAGGCCCCGCTAGCACTTTTCCTATCCATGCCAAGGAAATGAACTTACTAGTATCTTACTATACTACATGCCACTACATGCCATTCTTTTTTTCATTGTTATCTTTTCATATAATCTTTATTTTTATTTTTTGTGGTACTGGGGATCAAACTCAGGGCCTTTAGCATGCTAGGCAAGCGCTTTACCACTGAGCCACATCTCCAACCTATATGCCATTCATTTTTCCCTCTAAAAGCCTTCCCTTATTGGTTAATGTCCCTCCAGATTAACAAATTCCACCTCCAACTACAATACATAATTGGGGCTATATTTTTATATTTTGGCATTGCATCTGCTCCAACAATCTCTATATTTCTTACTTTTCTTCTCACTCAACACTGTGGCTTCATGACTCCTACTAGTTATAGATACTCAACAAACCCCAGTGTTTAAACAACACTATTTTCACCGTATACCTCTCACATTTTTTAGTTGGAACTATAATGAGACTATATTCCCTGGAGAACTGTTCTCAGTACTGCTGTTTCTATAACCTAGCTGGGTCTGGACTAACTTCCCTAGTACTAAGAACTTCACACTGTAGGATAGCAAAGCTGTTAGTTATCCTTGCAGGAATCCAACACAGTTTTTCCATTTATCCTTAACACTGCTTCCTTTTCTCTAGTATAAAAATTAACAGCTGGATTACTTAGCATTACCATGGCTGGATTTCTTTCAGGACAAGTTGACTTTTTAATAACTGTTGCCTGGATGCTGGATGTGATGGTGCATGCCTGTAATCACAGAATTCAGGAGGCTGAAGCAGGAAGATCAGAGGTTTAAGGCCAGCCTCATCAACTTAGCAAGACACTGTCTCAAAATAAAAAAAATATTAAAGGTCTGGGAATAGAGCTCAGTAGAGAGCCCCAGGGTTCAATCTCTAGTTTAAAAAAAAAATTGCTCGGAAGAACCATTAATAATCATTAAATAAATCAATTCCTCCTTTAAAAAAAAAAAAAAAAACCTGGGCTGGAGCAGTGGCTCAACGGTTACGGCACTTGCCTTGCATGCACGAGTACGAGGGTTCAAATCCCTGCACCACATACACAATGAAGTGTCTGAGCAACAAAAGTCCATGAAAAACTAAATAAAATTGACTGTCTTTCTCACACACTGTCCCTCTCTCTTTAAAAAAAAAAAGAAAAAAGAAAAAGAAAGAAAAAAACCTGAGGTATTTTACACAAATCAGTCATACAAAATTGTCAATATCTGAAAAGTAGGCCAAATGCAAATTAATTCCTACAATTTGGGGTGTAGGCCCCTGTGATTTTGAGCTTGGGGCTCAGATCATATTTAGATTTATCTCCCCAACTGGTGATCACATAGGCTTCTCACAGAAACTTTGTGTTAGCAGCAACAGCCAATGTCTGCTCCCTAAATACACAAACTACATTGTTGGTACTCCATATGGACATATTTTAAGCCAGTCCATTCCAAAAATAAATCCCCATGTAATGTGAACACCTAATACTTGGAAGACTGAGGCCAGAGGATCATTCCAGCCCATAAGTTCAAGATTAGCCTTGGCAAAAGAGTGAAACCCCATCTCAAAAAAATTACCCTCAACTTCAGCAAAATTTCTCGAACCGTTATATTGTAACATAATTAAAAGACAAAGGCAGGCACAGTGATGTGCACCTGTAACCCCAGGTACTTGGGAGGCTGAGGCAAGAGGACTGCAAGTTCGAGGTCCACCTAGGCAACTCAGCTGGACCCTATATCAAAATAAAATTAAAAGGGCTGGAAACATATCTTAGAAGTAGAACACTCCCAGATTTTATTCCCAGCATCACCAAAAAAAAAAGACAAGAGTAGTCAGTTAGGTATGGTAGCACACACCTATAATATATCAGCTATGTAAGTTTAAGTAATAAACTCACCATAGTTGAAATTTCACATAAGGTGGGGGGAGCCATAACTATGAAGGTGGGGGAAGAAGGGAGGGAGGCAGCAATAGGAGGGAGGGATAAGTGGGGTTATCAATACAACTGGGAACACTTGACTCCCATGAGAAACCTAACTATACACAGGCAGGCAGAGAAATTCAGAAATTTCAAAAATTAATATACATGTGTATGCTCATTTCCAATTATAGTTTGGGAGGTATTACAGAGGAGACATGAGATCAGGAAATGGATTAAGTAGGGGAGATCCTGGACTAGCATCAGCCTTAACTTACAATGTCAATATCTACATAGGCATGACTATGTAACAATGATTCACTCCAATAAGTAAGAATATGCAGAACAAAGTAAAAAAAAAAATTAAAAAAAATTAAATGTGTGTATGTATGTATATATATATATATATGTATGTATATATGAATAGAATCTCCAGCTACTTCAGAGACAGAGGCAGTATAAAGACAGCCTGGGCAATTTAGTGAAACACTGTCTCAAAAAATAAAAACATAAAAAGGACAGGGTTGTAGCTCAGTGGTAGAGTATTTGCCTAGCATGCAAGAGGCCCTAGTACAATCAAAAAGAAAAAGACAAGGGCTAGGGTGGTAACCCAGGGATAGAGCATATGTTTAATACATGCAAAGCCCTAGCTTATATTCCTGTAGAGAATATAATTGGCTACTTTAGAGTATGCTTAATACCAATAATCTAATACATTAATTTGAAATAATTCAGATCTAGGGCACGATCTACCTGCAACTAAATGAGTGTGCATTTGCTCTGTCTTTCAAGCTATTCACCATTTTTTTCTCTCCATTCTACCCTGCCTCACTTTAAGTAGCAAAACACATTAGTGCAACATCATTCCAATTATTCAAAAAGTAAAAAGCAACTTCCAAATTAAACCCCACAAAGGCAAAAAAAAAAAAAGACAAAACTACCCACAGTCCATGTACCTTTTCTCATAGAAGAGTCAGAGCTTATTCATGCTACTTTACATGCAAATTTATCAAGTAAGATTACTTATTTACCCCCAAAGGTGGGGGTGAATAGAAAAACCTAATTAGAAGGTGAGGAGGGGAATAAAATCCTGAAGTTTTCCAAGAAAACCTAACCAAAATGTTTAAATGCTGTTAAAACTAGCTGTTAGAACAGATGGACACAGTGGCACTCTAGGGGATGAGGCAGGAAAATCACCAGTTCGAGGCTAGTCTAGGCAACCTAGGGAGACCTTGTTCCATTAAAAAAAAAAAAAAAAAATTAAGGCTGAGGATGTAACTCTTTAATATAGTGCTCCCTGGTTCAATCCCCACTACAGATGGAGTTAATGAGGATAGTTACACAAATAAAAAACACAGACTAGGGATGTAGCAAAACCCTACATTCAATCCCCAGTACTGGAGTAGGGGAAACACACACACACACACACACACACACACACACACTCAGAAGAATAATAAACTACCATGCTATTTCAATAGCTTCTGGAAAAATCAAAAACTACAAGAAAGTCCAGAAAAAGAACAGTTGTTCTCATTTACCAAACCATAATCATTTAAGAAAAGGTTAAATTCAATGTAATATACGTTACAAAACTGCCCATAAAAACAGTCAAGGGCTAGGGATGCTCAGAGATAGAGCACTTGTCTACAATGCACAAAGCCCTGGGTTCAATCCCAAGTACCAGAAAGGAAGGAAAAAAAGACAGACAGAAAGACACTGGGGGCTATTTTTATTTGCAGGGATAGATATGAAACCCAGGGCCTCAGGCATGCTAGGCAAGTGCTTTACCACTGAGTTATATCCTCAAAACTGCAACCAAAAATTTAAGTCTGTTCCCAAAGACTTGTTATACAGAAGTTTTCTCACCCTGAACCTTCTCAATCTGAACCTGTCATCTCCCCAACAATGTTAGAAAACTGTGTCTTATTATTGAATTTATTGCTTTATTTCATTTTCTTAATTTCAAAAGCACCTGTATCCCAAAAGAGAAAATGCTAAGTTGGTTTTTATTTACATGACCCTCAACTAATTCTTTCAGTGGTTCTCATTTCTCTTTAAGATAAAGAGATGATGTGATTATAACCACTATTTTTTTTCCTTAAAAAACTTCAAACTGTTACTACATGTTAAGTATCCCTTATTTGAAACTCCTGGGACCAGAACCGATTCACATTTTGCCCTGGGGGCGATGGTGCACACCTGTAATACAAGCAACTCGGGAGGCTAAAGCAGGAGGACCAAAGTTTGAGGCCAGCCTCTGCAACTTACCAAGACCCTGTCTCAATAAATAAAGGACTAGTGATATAGCTCAGTGGCAAAGTACACCCAAGTTCAAGTCCCAGCACCCTCCCCAAAAAAGGGGGAAGATTCAGATTTTTTAATATTTGAATAGATTTTACCAGGTGACCTTCTTTTATCCAAAAATCCAAAATTCTCAGATTTTCAGACTAGGGAAGTCAAATCTGTATTGTGAAAACAGAGATTTCAAAAATCTTTAATGGGGGACTGGAGCGGTGGCTTAGTGGTTGCGGCGCTTCCCTGGCATGCACGAGGACCCAGGTTCGAACCCCAGCACCACATATACAACAAAGAGTTGGAACAACGAAGGACACATGAAAATACATAAAATTGATTCTTTCTCTCTCACTGTCCCTCTCTCTTTAAAAAAAAAAAATCTCTAATAGGGCTAGGGTATTATTCAATGGCACAGCACAAATCCCTGGGTTCAATCTCCAGCACTGCCAAAAAAGAGAAAAAATAATCTAGTGCTGGATAAAAAGTCTTTTGTATGTCATCATGTTTATTAACACATTTTAAGACTACAGAAAAATGAAGGTTCACAAAATATGTACTAAAAGTTAGATAAGAAGTCAGAGTCAAAAAGAACAGTTTTAAAAAGTTAGTGCCATCTATGCAAAATGAAGCTGAAGCAGATATGAACAACATAGTCACAGGCCCAGGCAAGTAATAAGTAAAGCAAGCCAAGTATATTATGAGCAGGAATGATGGGGACTACAGTAACTAGTACATACATGCCCATCCAAAAAGGGCAGCTACTGCCCTACTATTTAATCCCAGACAATAAGAATGCAGTACAGTGGTGCCTGGACTTCCAAGTATTCTCCAAAAAATTCACAAATCCATAAATTCCCCTGAGAAACTTCCTGATTTTCAATTCTGATCATTAGCTGAAACTTAAAAGACACTGCAAATAAAACAAAAACATCTCTAAGGCAGTTTAGTCCAGAGGTCACCTTTGAGCTAGTGTGAAAACTACTTTCAAGGGGCTGGAGCAGTGGCTCTGCAGTTACAGCGCTTGCCTGGCATATGCAAGTACACTGGTTCAAACCCCAGCACCCAGGTACATAACTAAGTGTCAGGGCAACGAAAGCCATGTGAAAAACTCAATTCTCTCACACTGTCCTCCCAAAAAAAAAAAAAAAAAAAAAAAAATTTCAAAAAGGCATTAGGGAAAGGATAACATAAAGAACCAATCAAATACAAATTAATAGATGAGTAAAAGGAAGGTCTAGTTGAGGAAGAAGAATAGGTGATGGGAGGAGGATGGGAAGGAAAAGGGAAGGGGATCATGAACTGAAATCAATTTCCATGTACATACTGAGTTTGTCAGGATGAACCCAACTACTATGTACAACTATAAAGCTCTAATAATAATAACATTTTTAAAAAGGCATGAGTGGAGGCTGGAGCAGCAGCTCAACAGTTATGGCACTTGCCTGGCATGTGCAAGGATGTATGTTTGAACCCCAGCACCATGTACACAACGAAGTCTTGGAGCAATGAAAGCCACATGAAAAACTAAATAAAATTGATTCTCTCTCTCTCTCTCTCACTGTCCCTCTCTCTTAAAAAATTTTTTAAAAAAAGACATGAGGGAGCAATAGATAAAAAGAATTTGAAAAAGGCATAAGGGAGCAATAGATAAAAAACTAGACTTTAGCTGGGTGTGTTATACACACATGTGATTTCAACTGTTTACTAGGCTGAGGCAGAAGGACCAGGAGTTTGAGACTAGCCTGAGCAACTATGTGAGACAGTGTCTTAAAATTTTAAAACAACTGCATGTGTAGCTCAGTGGCAGAATGACAGCATATTATGTGTGAGGCCCTGGGTTCAATCCCAATACCACAAAAATAAACAAGCAAATAAATACGTAAGCAAGCAAGCAAGCTTAGGCTTTGAGGTCCCACTGGCTTGGGTTTTAATGTCTATTTCACCACTCTGGAGTAGATAATGGTATATAAACAATCTCTTCAAGCTTCTATATACCCTATTGTAAAATATCACCCTCCTCTCATAAGTACTGAAAAGTGAAACTCCTAACAGAATTAGTTGCACAACAGGCATCATAGAAATGTCCCTTATGCCCTCCACCCAACCCTCTTTAGGTTTGAAGGACAAATTTTAAAGAGATCAGACAATACACACCCTTCAATGCCTTAAACAAGATATTAAAAGTGCATCAGAAAACAGAAGTGTCTACTCCCCCCAACCCCTGCTAACAGGGGTCTCGTACTTATACACAGAAGATGTAGGAAAGGGCTTGAAATGGGTCTTGTTAAAATGACACAGCTAACTCTCAAACTCTAGTTTAAAAGATAGTCAGAGCTCCTTAAAGACAATACACCTGTCTCTCCCAGTAATCTCACAGACTCTCATTTGCTGGCAGAACTCAGAAAACTAGTTTAAGCTTAAATTTCAATGCTTTTAATTCTTTTGCACAAACTTTTTGAAAACTCATTTTAATAAAGTGTAGGGTACAGAGCAAAGCACTTCCACCAGATTTTTAAATATAAAAACATGTCACACTCCAAAATTCATTTCATGGATGACTTAATCAAACCAAAACATTATGGGATTAATTTGCTGCTACGACTAAAATACCTTTGGACTTCTCAAACACACCATGAAATTTTTAAAGAAGAAAAAACATTAACTTTCAATATATCTGCATTAAAAAGTAACATTCAGTTGGATACACTAGCACACACCTCTAACCCCAGCTACTCCAGAGGCTGAGGCAGGAGAATTGAGAATTTGAGACCAGTCTAGATTATTTAGCAAGACCCTATCTCAAAATAAAAAATTTAAAAAGGGCTGGGAATATAGCTGAGTGGTAGAGCAGTTGCTTAACATATGTAAGATCTGGAGTTTGATCCCCAGCATGGGATAGGGGGAGAGGGATAAAAGGCTCCAACCTGTATTCCATCCTACTGGGAAGACTAAGGCAGGAAGATCACAAGAAGTCTAGGAATTCGGGCTGTAGCGATGGCTTGGGTGGGGGCAGTTACGGCATGTGTCCAGCACAAGCAGGAGTATGAGAGTTCAAACCCCAGCACCACGTACACAACAAAGGGTTGGAGCAATGAAGCCACATGAAAAACTAAATAAAATTCTCTCTCTCCCTCTTGCTCGCGCTCTCTCTCTCACACACACAAACACTGTCCCTTTCTCTTAAAAAAAAAAAAAAAAAGTCTAGGAATTCAAGGCCAACCTAGCAACACAGCTAGACCTAGTCTCAAAAAAAAAGTAATATTCACACATACAAAAACATTCTTTGAGGGGCTGGAGCAGTGGCTCAACAGAGCACTTGCCTGGCATGCAAGAGGACCTGAGTTCAAACCCCAGCACCACATACACAACCGGGTGTCAGAGAAACCAGCACCAGATGAAAAATAAATAAAAATTGATTCTCTCTTTCTCTTACACACTCTCTTGCTCAAAAAAAAAAAAAACTTTAAGTTATATCTAAACAATTCCCATGAATTTCTAATGTGGTTACAAATATAAAGAAAAGCAGGCTGGGGGCTGAGGCTGTGGCTCAGCAGTTACAGCGCTTGCCTGGCATGCGCAAGTACGAAAGTTCAAACCCCAGCAACCACCTATACAACGGTGTCTCAGAGCAATGAAAGCCACATGAAAAACTAAATAAAATTGATTCTCTCTTTGTATCTCTCATTAACCCTCTCGAAAGAAAGAAAGAAAGAAAGAAAGAGAAAAGCAGGCTGGAGAGGTGGCTCAATGGTAGAGCGCTTCCCTGGCCATGTGCAAGGACCTAGGTTCAAGCCTCAGCACCACATACACAATTAAGTAGAGGAAAAATAAAAACCAGATGAAAAACTAAACACTCCCTCTCTTTAAAAAAAAATAATAATAATAAAGAAAAGCATTTTTATGTATACATTTGAATGCACATCTACATGTTTTGTGAACTCTAGAAATGTTAATAAAGAAAATCATTTTTATGTATACATTTGAATGCACATCTACATGTTTTGTGAACTCTAGAAATGTTACTACTTCATCCTACAACACGGGATGAGATGGGCAAGGATCGACATCAAGAAAGTTTATGATTCTAAACACTTTAAATTCTCACTATTAGCTTCCCATTCCAGTCATATGTAGAAGAAAAGAGATTGACAAACTGCATAGGGAAAAGCAACTAACAGAATTTATTAAGTACCTGAAAATGATTTATAAAGTCAAAACTGTATTTCCATGATAACTTCTACTAATCTTACACAAACTTACTTTTCTCACACATGATAAATCAAATATATATTCAATTTAAATGTAGTCTACTCAGGGCTAGAGCTGTGGCTCAGTGGTTACAGCGTTTGGGTTCAAATCCCAGCCCACGTACACAGAACTGTCAGAGCAACGAAAGCCACATGAAAACCTAAATAAAAATGATTCTCTCTCTCACTGACCCTCTCTCTTTAAAATAAATAAATGTACTCTACAAATCATAATATAAGCACCTAACAAACTTGACCATGTTACAGCTGAGATCAGTAGACAAAAATTGCACACAGTACAATAAAATCACAAACATATCCATGTACTCAAAAGTTACAAAAGCTTTTGTGTGTGTGCATGTGTGTGTGGTACCAGGGATTAAACACAGGTGCACTAAACCACTGAGCCAGATCCCCAATCTTCTTTTTTTTGGAGACAGGATCTCACTAAATTGCTGAGTTTGGCTTTGAACTTGCTATCCTCCTGCCTCAGCCTCCCAAGTTCTGTGAGTACAAGCATGCACCACCATGCCTGGAACAATCTTGATAATTTTAAAATGAATACTTTCTCTTAGTTTTTTGAAAAAGTTCTTCTTGAAAATATCAAAACAACCTTTTAGCCACGCAAGGTGGTGCATACCTGTAATTCCAGCTACTCTGGAGGCTGAAGGATTACAAATTCAAGGTTAGCCTGGAAAATTTAGTGCAACCTGTTTCAAAACTGAACTTTTTTAAAAAAAATGACTGGAAATACAGCTCAGTGGTAGAGCACTTGGGCTACAAGGCCCTGAGCTTGGCATAGCGGCACATTCCTGTAATCCCAACAACTAGGGGAGGCTAAAGCAGGATGGAAAGTTCCAGGCCGGCCTTGGCAACTTAGCAAAACCCTATTTCAAAATATAAAGTATAAAAAGGCTGGGGATGCAGCTGAGTGGTAAAGTGCCCCGGGTTCAATCCCCAGTACCAAAAAATAAAGCATCTCACGTGTTTGTGTTTATTGCCTCATAAAGAAGTGTCTAACTCCTGACTACAATCACAAAAAGTGAAAACAGCCAGAGTAGCGATTTTTTTTGGAAGTCACTTTGAACAGAAACACAAATGTTGGATCAAGCAGCCCTTATGGGAGATTCACAGCTTCCATCCTTTTTAACACTACATCTCTATTAGCAACTTTTAACCTAAAATGTACACAAACTACAACAGAAGATTGCCTACACAGAACCACTCTCACTATAATACATGACAGAAATCTACTTAGCCCCGCAGTCATCAAAGGGACAAAGAAAAGAAACAATATGCTACAAGAAATATTAGGCTACAGACACTCATGCAAAAGCACTCATGAAAAGTTTTCATGCTTTCAAGCATACTTTGGGACAAGTCAAAAAGCTTACTAAAGCACTTTACACAACAGAATAATGAAAGTGGTCCCAGAACATACTGGAAATAAAAATAATCGTCCTCAAAACCAGTCATTCTTCAAAAGACAGTAGGCTTTTAGCAAACGTAACTCCAGTTTGTAGGAAGGAGGGGGCACTGTTTTGACAACCCACTGACGACAGAGTAAGTCTACTCCACCTGAGAGAAAACTCTTGGAGTTGGGTCGCCCAGGGATCTCCCTTCTACTCTTAAGACACCCAAACCAGCCCACAGACTAAAGAACATCCCGAAACCCATTACCCCTATCCAACCCTTTCCGCTGGGCGACAGCATGTTTTCACTGAACACAAATACGTCCTCCTGCGCTCTCTCCGAACACTAGAGCTCTCCGTGCAGGGCAGTATGGAGAGCCAAAACCTCTCTTGCCGGACAAGCGGGAGACGACTGTACTCTCCACGGGCGGCCCACTGCAGCACAGGGTCGGTCTAGATCGCCGCGCTGGGTTAAGAACAATACACGAGCCCGGCCGCAAACATTGCAACTTCCCTCGAGTCTGCGCCGCGGTGCTCCGCGGCGGAGCGGACTCCGGAATCCGCCACCCGGCAGGGGCTGGGGGCTGGGGAGGAAGGTGAGGAGGTGATCGTTGAACGCGGGCGGAGAGGACCGCCAGCCCACGGCAGCTGCCTGCGCCGGCGCCCGCCCGCGAGCAAGCTACAAGGATGCAGCGCCGGCCTGGGCTCCCCGGCTCTCGCCTGGCGACCCGAATCTCCCGACTTCTCTTCTCTGGAAGGCGACTGCCGCCTCCCGCTCCGCTGGGGCGGTGGGGGGCGGGGAAGGCCTCGCTAGAGGCTCGGAACCTCCTCGGCCCGCCACCGAAGGGAACGCGGTCCGGGCGCGGGGGACAATAGGGACCCGGGAGCGCGGCGCGCCCGAGTGGCGCCGCCGGCCGGCCGGACTGACTGACGCGCCCGCCGCACGGCACGACTGGGCTCCGCTCAACCTGGCCGCCGCTCCGCCTCGCAGTTCGCTGTGGTCGCGGCGCCCCCGGCGCTCGGGGTCGTGCCTCACCTCCCAGCCCCGCCGCCCAAGAGAGGAGCAGAATTGACACTCTGAGCAACACCATCTTCCGCTGCCGCCGCCTCCTCACGGGTTAACAGCAGCACATCGATCCGGAGGGAGAAGCTGAAGGGGCTTGGTCCGGAGCCTCCACGGGAAGCGGGGACCTCCCCCGACAGGAGAAACGCCGAAGCACCTCCCTCTCGCTCCACTTCAGGGGCCGGCAACGCTCGCTCCCAGCTCCACCAAAACAGGGACCTCCCTCCCCTCCGCTAGCTTCCTTCCTCCCTTCCCCGCTTTCCTTCCCTCGCTCCTTCCCTCTTCTCTCCCCCCCCTCCCCCGAGTCCTGGGTCTCCGCCTCCTTCCTCACCACGTGACGCGCGGGCACCCAACAGGCTCGCAGGGCCGCGCCCCTGTCTCCCGCCCCTCCCCCTCCCCCAGGAGTCCCAGGGGCGCGCGCATGCGCCTGCGACGGGTTCCCCACCTAGGCCCGCCGCCGCTTCCTGTCCGCCGGCGTACAGCAGGCACTGGGCTTGGGAGGCGGGGCTTCCTCTGCTCCCGCCCTCAGACGGGAGCGCACCTACCCGAGTGTACGGTTCTCTTACAGCTCTTCGGAACCGTTCTTTGGGCTAAAACCTGAAAGTGAAAGGTGTAAAAGGGACCGCTTTGCACTTAACTTCGGAAGGAACGGAGGTTTTTGTTTCTTTTTCTGTCTCTCGCGATGCACCACAACTACCCGATAAACAGAAGCAGTCCCAATAAGCAGTAATTACATGTGCGACAGTGTTCAGTGATGAGAACGTAATTGTAAACAGTCTTCAAACAGCAAGAAGAAAAGACTTCATGCTTAAAGAATAGTTTCCTGAGCAAGTTTGTCACAGACTAGGCGTTAGGCACTGTAAAAGACAGCAAGTCCTAAATCTTCAGCCCCTTTGCCACTCTGTCCCATCTCTGAAGTGAACTCATCTTCATTATGTGAAGCTCGTATTTGGTTTCTCAGTAATTCACTCTGATTCTTTACACTCAAATTTCATGAAATAGAATTTCTTGATGTCATTTAATTAGAGTTTCATCTATGTGGCATCCTGTTTGAATAGACCGAGTTAGAGGATTTAAGTATTAATATTGTTGATACTAAAAATAAATTGGAATTCCTATAGTATACTCAAAAATACAGACCGAAATTCCAAAACTACCATTAACAGTGTCCATTCATTTCCAAAGAAATGCACGAAATCAACAGAGCATGACAGAATATCGTGAATCTATTTTCCTTTCTTGAAAGAGCCGATCTTAGAAAAGTTTTCTGCATACTTAACACTGGGAATCACATGTGCTTTTTACTGATTTTTTGTTTTTGTTTTTGTTTGTGGAGGTGTCACAAACGATGTTCTGGTTTCCTAGCTATTAGACTATTATGTGGCATATTTAGCGTTGCACGGGTTTTTTTTTTTTAATAATTAATTCCAGAGTTAAAGGAAAATGGCACCTTCTCTTTAAATTCAACTGGAGCCGGACTTGGTGGTACAAGCCTATAATCCCAGGAACTAGGGAGGCTGAGGCAAGAAAATCACAAGCTTGAATCCAGTCTCAGCAACTCAGCAAGGCCCTAAGCAACTTAGGAAGATCCTGTCTCAAAATAAAAAAATAAAAAGGGCTGAGGATGTGGCTCAGTACTTAAACTCCCCTGGATTCAATCCCTGGTACCAAAAATAAACTAATAAATTGAACTGGAAAAATTCAAAACCACATTTTTGTTACCAAAGTGATCACTGCAAATTACATTTAAGATAGTATTTCTTTTACTTGTAAAGTATGAATACATTACATACCAGCATCACAATGAATGGCATTTCAATATTACAAGTTTGAACTACTATTTTGTTTGAAGTCTTAATTTATCAATAGTTTGTAAATGTATGAGAAACTAACAAAATGTGAAAATATAAAGTCTGCATCTACACTAATATGGCCTGCTTGGGTTTGACTCCCAGTTGTAATTTTTATAAGCTGTGAGTATAACCAAGCTATCTCACCTTTCAAATTTAAATATTCTTTTGTAAAAATAAGAATATTTGCTTCCTGGGATTGTTTGTTTTTTATTTGTTTTGTTACTAGGGATTGAACCCAGGGGTACCTAATCACTGAGTCACATCCCCAGCCCTTTTTTCTTTGAGATAGGGTCTCACTAAGTCGCTTAGAACCTTGCTAAATTGCTGAGATAGGTCTTGAACTTGTGATCCTCCAGCCTCAGCCTCCTGAGTCACTTGGATTACAGGCATGAGCCATCATACTGTGCTCCCAGGTTTGTTTTGATGATCAAATTCAGATTAATTAACATTTGTAAAGCAATTATAGAAATGCCTGGAAGATAATAATTACTAAGTATTTATTAAGTAAAAATATATAAATACCGTTGTCCTTCCATCATGAACATGCAAGCATCATCCACTCAAAAGCAGTAATTATTTTAATAGCATTATTTGCTCAGCAATAATACATAGTTTTGGGGTGGGAATTTCAGTGCTGGGAGTTGAACCTATGACCACATGCATGCTAGGCAAGCAGTTATACCACTGAGCTATATCCCTAACCTTTTTGCTTTTTATGTTGAGACAGGATCTCAGTAAGTTGCCCAGACTGACCTTTAACTTTGATCTTCCTGTCTCAGCCTCCCAAATTACTGGGATACTGTAATGCTACCAGTATAATAAAAGTTATGTTCAAGATTTTTATGTTTTGTTTTGTTTTGGGGGGTTTTTTGCTTACTTTTTCTAATACTAGGGATGTAACCCAGAGCCTGACCACAAGCTCTCTACCACTAAGCTATACCCCCAGCCCATGCTTAAGTTGCACTAATGAGAAATTTAGCGAGTAAACATACAGCCATAGATGGTACATTAGACGATATTAAAAGAATACATTAGACAATACTGAAGGAAACAATACTAAAGTAAAATGCTTGTTTCATGGATATAAGACAAATCTTGAAAAACATTTCAGCAATTACATTGCAATTTTCCAACTTCTAGCTGGGTGCAGTGGTAAATGCCTGTAATCCCAGCTACTAGGGAAGCAGGATTACAAAGTCGAGGTCATCCTCAGAAATTTAAGGAAGACCTAAGCTACTTAGTGAGGCCCTATCTCAAAACTTAAAAAGTACTGGGGATGTAGCTCAGTGGTAAAGCATCCCTGGGTTCAATCCCCAGTATCCCAAATAATAATAATAATAATAATTAATAAGTGTACTCCATTGCTTTCCAGGACGTTGCTCTCTCCAGATTTTCTTCCATACTTAAACTATTCCTTCATTTATATCTCTTCCCTAGGGCTTCTTCTTCTTTGCTGCTTAAATGTTATTGCTCCTTAGGATTTTATCCTTGGCTTTTTATTTTCTCATTCTTCACTTGCATGGTTATTTCTTACTACTCTCAGATGTTTATGACTTACTAGGCTACAAACTCCATGAAAACAAAGCCTGGATCTGTCTTGTGCTTAATTCGATCCCAAAGTCTACTACAGAGTCAGCAATTATCCTGGACCCAAGCCCCAGACCTATAGCCTCCTCACACCACTTCCTAACTATATGACCTTGGGTAAGGTAAGGCACTGATGCTTTAGTTTCCAAATCTTTGCAATGTAGTACCTACACCAGAGGGTTGCTATGAGATTTCAATAAGTTAACAGATAGAAAGCATTGAGACAAATGTATAGCACACAGTAAGTATCATAAAATTTTAGATGTTATTCTTATTATATATCTAACACTTAGTACCCATAGTCTCCCTGAAGGTACACAGCTGTATCAAATTTAAGATGTCCCTGCTGGGTGTGATGTTTTTTATACCTATAATTCCAGTTACTGTGGAGGCTCAGGCAGGAGGATGGCAAATGCTAGCTAGGCCAGCCTGGGCAACATAGCAAGACACTATCACAAAATGAAAATAAAAAGGGTTGGGGATATAGTTTAATGGTACAGCACCCCTGGGTTCTATCTCAGAACTGGGAAAAAGAAAGAAAAAGAAAATTCATATGTCCCAAACTGAATAAACCTATTCAACCTTCTTTTGCTCTTACATTCCCTTTTTGGGTTAATATTAATGTACAATGGCTTGGTCTGCTCACAAGACAGAATCCAATTTGTGGAGAGGCACAGCAAGGCAGTGATAAAGAGCTTTGTGATTGGGCTGGAATGGTGGTTCAACAGCTGGAGCACTTGCCTAGCATGCACAAGGACCCTGGTTCAAACCCCACCATTCCATACACAACTACATGTCAGAAAAACAAAAAACAGATAAATAAAGAAAATTGATTCTCTCTCCCTCTCTCTAAAAAAAAATGTAGAGAGTGTCAGTTTCTGTTAAACTCTGTGAAGAAATAGATGTTGCTTAAAAACTGGCTAAGGCTTCTTCCTTTCTGTAAAATCTAGATTAATTTATCTACCAGACAAAATTTAACATATAGTTTTCATGCTTCTAATGAAGCCTCATCAAATTATATCACATCTGTTTATTTAAAAGATCTTCCCTAATTCTTCTCTCTCTCTCTCTCTCTCTCTCTGTGTGCACACGCAAGTGCGTGTTTATGTATGTTTTACTAGAGTTGGAAACCAGGACCTTAGGCGTACAAGACACTGAGACATATCCCCAGCCCTTTTTATTTTGAGATGAGGTCTTACTAAGTTGCTTAGAGCCTCACTAAGTTGTTGATGCTGGCTTTGAAATTGCAATCCTCCTGCCTCATCCTTCTGAGTCACTCAAATCACAGGTGTGCACCACCACACCTGGCAGAGATCCCCTAATTCTTTTTCTTTTTTAACGTTTCCAAAGGGAAAAAGAAAACACTTATTAACTGACTTAAAAATACTACCTATTAAACTCATTGTTTACAGAGTACTTACAGAATAATCTCATTCCAGTGCTAATTTACAGAAGGAGGAAAGTCCATGGTCTACAGATTCACTTTAAGACTGAGCCGCTGATAAACATGGCATATTTATAATTTTTATGATATTTGTTCGTTTGGGGGAATTTTCTTCAGCATTACTCACAAAACTAACTTCCATTAAGCTTTCCATATTATTTTTATAGGATTTCCCTAGAACATGAGTTTTCATAGGACTCAAAATATTTGTTAAATTGAAAACTTTTCTGTATTTTAAAAAATAATTAGGATTTCAATTCACTGTACATTTTTAAATATTTAATATTATGTTTAAATAGTCTCTAAATACAAAATCACTAATCTAAAGGGGGGAGCTAGAGCGGTGGCTAAGCGGTTACTGCGCTTGCCTGGCATACACCAGGACACAAGTTCAAACCCCAACACCACATACACAACTAAGTGTTGGAACAACGAAGGCCACATGAGAAACTAAATAAAATTGATTCTCTCTTTCTCTCTTTCATTGTCCCTGTCTCTCTAAAAAAAAAAAAATCTAAAGGGGAAAAATTTTTGTTTGCAAAGAACCAGACAAGCTTTGGACTCACATTGAAAATACTACCTGTGTACAGTTTGAATTCACTGCATATTCTTACATATTTTGATCAGAATGTGGGACAACTGGAGACTTTTCTATAACACTTGTATATGCCTTTGAACTGAACTGGGAGGATGGAGGGATTCCTATGTCCTTCCATTCATAAGATATCTCACCATTATGCATTCTTTTGTATGCTCAAAAGTTTGCATGATAAATATGTTTTCTCACATAGGGTTTCTCTCTTTCATAAATATGAAAGTGAGAAATATGAATGCTTTCCCACATTTATTGCATTCCCCAGTATGAGCGCTTATATATATCAGAGAGTAGGTGGAACTAAAGGCCTTACCACATTTTTTACCTTCATAGGGCTTTTTGCCATGTTTCCAAAAGGAACTGGGCAAACCGACAGTTTCACTTCACTTTTTATTCACAGGGGTTTTCTGCAGCATGAGCCCTTTAATGCATTCCAAATAAATTTTTGACAGTCTAAGGCTTTCCCACATTCCTTACATTCATAGGCTTTCTTTCCAATGGAAAATTCTTTTCTGTACTTGAAATGCACTAGGACAGTAAAAGGTTTTCTTGGATCTTTACATTTATAATATCAATCTCCAATGCTTGTGATTGTTTTTCCTCAGATCCCTGAAGAAGAAATGAAGACGTTCCCACACTCTTTACTCACAGGAATTCTACACAACGTGAGCCCTTTCATGCCTTAGAACTGCACTGGGAGATCCAAAGTTTTCCCACAAAATTTACATTTATAAGATCCAACTCCAGTATGCCTTATCATGTGTCCTTGAAGGCCTGAGAGCGAACTAAAAACTTTCCCATACTTCTTACATTTATACGATTTCTCTCCAGTGTGAGTTCTTTGATGTCTTTGAACTGAAGCAAAACAGCTGAAGGCTTTCCCACACTATTCACATGGATACGATTCCTCTCCAGTGTGAGTCCTTTCATGTATTCTAAGTGAACTGGGTTACTGCAAGCCTTTTCCACGCATGGTACATTTATATGGTCTACCTCCAGCATGTGTTATCACATAGCTTCCAAGGCTGGTGAGAGAAATGAAGGTTTTCTCATGCTCCTGACATTCATAAGGTTTCTCTCCAGTATTCTGCTGTCATTGATTTGGAAAGATAAGTAATAACTTAAGGCTTTCCTTCATATTCTGGATACTCATATAATTCCTGCCCAGTGCTCACACTGACCTGATGGGACTATTAAGGGATGCAGGAGGCATGAAGACTATTCCACACACACACACAAAATCATATGAATGTACATATGATTTTACTCCAGTTGGAATTTTCTTGTTTGGATTATGATTTGGAATCTGGGTGAAGATTTCTCCATATTGACTACTTTCTTCATTTTTACTGAGTCTCTCTATAATATGATTGCTTAAATTTCTCCCCTGATTTCTGTACCAATCTTCAATGTTCTGGTCCCATTTCTCCCTATAGAGGCCAAGATCATAAATAGTGCCTCCACATCTCTGTAGAATTCCCACGGGGAATGATCCAGCATAATCCATTCCTCCACGGTGAAGTTCACAACCACAACCTCAAAAGTCACAGAGTATATTTCCAACTTCCGGGGTGTCCTGCCCTGTATCTTCCCTTTGGCTTCTGGAGCCCCAGGTCACCAGGTTATACTGGGGCAGAAGCTGCTGCCAGAGGGGCCCAAGATGGCACAAGCCAATCTCCTAATTCATGAAGACATATATGAATCATGTGTTACAGGAGATTTAAAAACAGGGCATCAAAATTTAGTAACTATATATCCAACACATGCTTATTGAACCTCAGTACTAGTATGGGCTCTGTTTCAGTAGTATTAAAAAACTAGGAATGGCCTATTAGTGCCTAAAACCCTGATATCTTCATTCAAAGGGCTGCAAGGAAGGGCTGAAGCACTGACTCAATGATTAAAGTGCTTACCTGGCATGTACGAGGATCTGGGTTCAAACCCCACCACATCACATACATATGTATTGTTAGAGAAACAAAGACCAGATGGAAAAATAAGTAAAATCGATTCTCAATCTCTCTTAAAAAAAAAAAGTGCTCCACAGAAGCAAGCTCATTTATTTAAATTTTTCTCTCCTTTCCTACTCCATTCGATCAAACTAGTGACCTCAAAAGCATCTTAAACTTTTCTTTCTCCATGTTTTGTCGCCCATTTCCTTTCTGTTTATACAGTATTAACTTAGCTTTTAAAGCACAGTTCACAATCTGGTAACTCATAAATGAAATTAGACTCAACAAATATTTGGTTTAACTTGTAGTTAAATTTTTTTTCTTAATTATTCAACAATAATCAACAATTGGGAACTTTCAGGGGACAAACAAGATTCTAGATTTTCCATGAAAACTGAAAGGTCAAGCAGACCTAGATTCTTGTACAATATTAGGTAGCAGGAACTGAGTAGAGACTGCCCTCTTTGGACTAGGCTTATCTAATGTCACTACAACCAGCATTATCCCTGACATTCTTTGACGACTGTTTTAAGAACTAGACCAAGTTCCAAACAGTCCTTGAAGTTTTTTCCCTACACTTCTCAGTCACATTTTAATACAAAACACCTGTTATTTATATCCTTCTTCTGCAATTGATCATGTGTTACTTTGTGGAAACTCACATATGATTATCTGACATCAAAGACAGTGGAGATAGAAAGACTTTCAGGCAAAGCAAAGTACCAAATCTTACAGAGTGTCTATGATAATTATTGCTTATTAATTCAACAAATATTTCTTTTGTTCCTGCTGGGATTCCCAGATTAACAAAACAATATTTCTGACATGCTGATGGGCATCTTGATAAGCACTTGATATACAAGATTCCATTTACTCTTTGCAACAATTCTATGAAGTAAATATACTGCATTCCATTCTACAGATGAGGAAACTGAGGCATACTAGGTTTCTAACCCAAGTTTATTTGACTCCGAATCTTTTAGGCTAGTCCTTTGAATTACTGGGTAAATTCCTCCTTATTATTATCATCATGATCCAAACTCTGCTTCTTATTTTTATTTTTGGTGCTGGGGATTGAACCCAGATGCTTGTACTTGCTAAGTACATCCCCTAATACTGAGCTACAACCTCACCCTTAATTCGTAGCTTTGAAGGTCTGGAAGTTTGATTTTTCTGAATTGATCAACTGACAAGGACTAATTCATGGAAACTCTCAAAGCACTTATGCTCAAAATGTCCACTTACAATTTTACAGATTATATATTCATGTTAACAAATCAATGTATTTTTTAAATCATCAATACTTGAGAAACTAAATCATAATTGAAAGTTGCAGTAAGGTTTGGTGGCGTATGCCTATAATCCCAGCTACTTGGAATGCTGAGGCAGGAGGATCATAAATTTGAGGCTAACCTGGACAACTTAGAGAGATATTGGCTCAAAATAAGGAAGGCTGGGGATGTACCTCAGTGGCAGGGCACACCTGGATTTAATCTCAGTACTAAAAAAACTAAAGTAAAAGCGGGGAAATTAAAGCAGTACCCAGGTATTGTCCTTAGTGATTCCACTTTTCTAACCTGTTACCTTTGGGTTTTGTTGTGGCTGTTGTTGTTTTTCCCTTCCCAGCTTCATTTTATATTGAGAGGACAAACAGCCACGACACCAGTGGGGCCTGCAGAACTAGACTAGGAACATACGTGTGCATGCCTCTAGGCTCCTCGGTTTTGTTCATCCCTATATAATCCTGAAGCTGTTGGCAGTACATGTAAGACAGTTTTCTATACTAGCTATCTTCCTGGTTTCGCCACACAGAAAATTAATTCCTTCCTTGCTTCACCATCATTTCTCTCATTGTTATTTTGACTCTAGATGTGGCAGGTTACCAGATCTGATACCCCAAGAGTCAGGCCTCTGTCCTAGGACTCTGGCAACAGGTCTGTCTATATACACACTCCTCAAGGGAAAATATATAGGAGAAAATGGCCAAAACACTAATTCTGCAGGTTTGCTGAGTTTTAGAGGTATGATGGAAAACAACATTAAATATAGAAGGTTGATGTAGAAGCTTTTTATTACCTCTTGCTTAGGTTTATGTATTTGCCATAGAGGTGGGGAGGGATTGCTTTCTCTAATGCTAGAGCATTGATTTTCAAACTTTATTATGCATCAGAATCATGGAGAGGACTTGTTAAAGGACAGCTGTTTTGTTAAAACACAGGATTCCTGATTCTGTAGGTCTGGAATGAGATGAAAGGATTTTCTTTTCTTTCTTTTTTTCTTCTCTCTCTATGGTGCTGAAGATGGAACCCAGGGCCTCATGTATACTAGGAAAGCTCTCTTGATAAACAACCCAATCCCCATGTATTTTCATTTTTAACAAGTTCCCAGATCACAGGTGATGGGAGCACACTTTGAGAAAATTGCACTAGAACTGACAGATATCTGGTCAATTGGTAAGTTGGCAGGGCATGACTTTTTTCCCCCAGAATTGGGGATTGAGCCTAAGATACTCTACTACTGAACTATATCCCCAGCCATTTTAATTTTTTTTTCATTTTGAGACAGGGTCTCACTGTGTCTCCCAGGCTGGCCTCAAATTTGTGATCATTCTGCCTCAGTTTCCCAAGCTGCTGGCATCAGAAGTCTGTGCCACAGCACCCAGCATTTTTTTTTTATTTGAGTGCTGGATTTATTGAATCCAGGGCCTTACATGTGCTAAGTACCTGCTGTATCACAGAGCACTGAGTTACATCCCAGTCTAATTTTAATTTTAATTTTTAAAGAGGGATGTCTTAAGAAGGAAGCAGGATGATATAACTAGTCCAATGACAAATGGGCATAAGACTAGGAGAGAAGGGATTCTGAGTTGAAGACGATAGAATATATTTTTTTAACTCCTTCCTGGTACAATCTACCAGGTAACATATTTAGACCCAAATTTTGAAAAGGACTGGATAAGTAAAATACTGGAACATATTGGGCTATGATAAAAGGGAAAGTTATTTTCCCCCATTCACCACCATCATGTATTTTTAACACCACCAGGAACAAAAATCTGCTAAAGAAGCATGGGGCATAAGCAGCACTTGGTGGAATATCATAGGATTGGATTTGTTTCTGAACAGATATGGAACTCCTTATGGGGGCACAAGGAAATAATTGCACCACAGATGTATTTTGCAGGATGCTAGACTTTCTGTAACCAGTTAAAGGCCAAAAACAGGGGAATTTGATTTACCTTGAAACCCGAGATTGTAACTCAGAATTTCCTCATAGAAAGCTAAAAAAAGATGGGGTAAAGGTATATATGCACCATACCCTTGCAATCTTCCGCTCAGAGCTGATGTTGATGCAGCTAATAAAAAAGAACTAACAATTCTTTTTTTGTACCAGGAATTGAACACAGGGGCCTTAACCACTGAGCATCACAACTAACCCTTTACTCTTTTTATTTTTTAATTTGAGACAGGGTCTTACTGAGTTGCTTAGGGTCTAAGTTGTTGAAGCTGGCATTGAACTTGTGATCCTCCTGCCTCAGCTTTCTGAGTCTTAGGGATTTACAGGTGTGTGCCACAGAGCCCAGCTTCAATTCATGTTTAATAATCCATTAAAATAATAAAAATAAGATTTCAAAATTATAGGTTTTATAGATTTATGCAAAATAAACTGAGAAAGAGACTATATGCTGGAGAATAATCACAGACTATATGTTAATAGTGGTATATAGAAAAGGACTAGGGGTAGCCATAGAGAAGAAGAAGAAAGGAAAGGGTATATAATATCAGCAACACTCGACAGATAATCAATAAACTAGGGTAAAAGTCAATGACAAAATCAAATTTTCTGTCACAGCAGCTACAAGGGTTCAACTAACAAAAACAACTTTTTTGTTGTTGCTTTTGGTTTTGGTACTGATGATTGAACCCAGGGACTCTGTACTACTGAGTTACATCCCCCGCCCTTTTTGTTTTATTTTGAGACAGGGTCATACTAAGTTGCTGACACATACTAAGTTGCTTTGAACTTGCAATATTCCTGCCTCAGCCTCCTGTGTCTCTGGAATTAGAGGTGCTAGGAAACAGCATTTTAAAAGAATAATCAGAGCTGGGAATGTAACCCGTGCTTAGCATACACAAGACTCTAGGTTCAATCCCTAGTACCACAAAAAGTAATCAAGAGAGTAATAATTTTGATAGTTAGAGATGTATTTTTTTTTTAGCTTAAGGCAACACTGGATCAATATTTTTTAATTATTTTTTTCTGTACTGGGATGGGGATTGAACCCAGAGGTTCTATACCACTGAGCCACGTCCCAGTTCCTTTAATTTTGAAACAGCATCTCAGTAAGTTACTGAGGTTGGCCTCAAATTTGTGATTTTCCTGCCTCAGCCTCCCTAGTGGCTAGGATTACAGGCATGTACCATAGGGTCAGCCTACAATTTACATTTGGAGAATATAGCTTAATTCTTCTTTATATCACATAAAAATATTTTACTCATTTTGTTATAATATTTACTGCTTATATTGCTCATTTACTATTAATGTAAAGAGACACATATTCTCAGTGATCATTTCATGTATCTTATTTCCAATAACAAAATTTTTACTACCAAAGAGTAAGACCAATGTTTTATACATCTATAACTCATATCTCACTTTCCAGCACTATTAATAACTATATGCCAACTAAGTACACTTTACTGATGCATATGGTTTAGATATCCTCTGAAAAACATAAGGAGATATTTTAAAAATATAGACAATATTCTAAGACAGAAAAAGTCAAGATGCCAGTGAACAATGAAAAGGAACAAGGGGCTGGAGTGGTGTGGCTCAGTGGTTGGAGTGCTTGCCTGGCATGTGTGAGGACCTGGGTTTGAACCCCAGCACCGCATACACAACTATGTGTCAGAAAAACAAGGCAAGATGAAAAAATAAAATAAAATTGATTCTCTTTCTCTCTTGCTCTCTCTCTCTCTAGGAGGAACTAGAAGGAACTAGAAGGAACACTTGGAGGTTAAACATATCAAGAACAAAAAAGGGCTAGAGCAGTAGTTCAGAGGTTGGAGTGTTTGCCTGACATGCACAAAGGCCTGGGTTCAAACCTCAGCACCACAAACACAACTAAGTGTCAGAGAAACAAAGGCCAGATGAAAAAACAAATAAAATTGATTCACTCTTTCTCTCTCCCACTCTCTCTATAGAAAGAAAGAAAGAAAGAAAGAGGAAAACAAAAAGAAACAGTCACCGTGGCACATTTCTATAATCCCAGCTACTAAGGAGGCTGAGGGGGGAGGATCAAAAGTTTAAGGCCAACTGGGAAACTTGGTGAGACTCTGTCTCAAATAAAGTAAAGATCTTGCATGTGCAAGACCCTGGGTTCAGTTCCCAATACTGGGGATGGGGGGGAGTGTAAGAGAAAAGAGATAGGAATTATCAAATGAATAAAAGTAGAAAATTTCCCAGAACTGAAAGACATAAATTTCTGTAGACTGTGGTGATTACTGAGTACCCAGTCTAATGAATAAAGCAAGAATCACCCAAAGAAATCTTTTCCTTGTAGTACCTTCATTAAATGCATTTAAAATTTTTTAATTAAAGCATTACACTTACACATTAGTTAGATTTATCCCAATAATTATTCTCTCCATTCATGCATGGAATCTGATCCCCTCCATTTCAGTCCCTGTTCCTCCCTGTTTCCCACAACCACCCTTCCCTCCATTGATCCTCTCCTTGCTCATTCATTATTCATTCTTGATTGGTGCTTTCCACACACATATCTTCATGATATTTGATCCCCCTCCAATGCCTTCTTTTCACTATTTTGTTCTAGCTTCCACAAATGAGAGAAAACAGATTTAGCCAGCTTTTTCACTGCTATGGTCAAAAGACCTGACAAGAATAATGTAGAGAAGGAAAAGTTCATTTGGGGCTCACAATTTCAGAGATCTCAGTCCATAGACAATTGGCTCCATTATTTTGGACTCAAGATGAGGTAGAACATCATGGTAGAAAATTCTGGAGGAAAACAGTTCAGGACATGGCCATCAGGATGTAGAGAGAGACTGCAGAATAGGGACAAAATATAAACACCAAAAGTGTGCCTCCAACGACCTACCACCTCCTCCAGCCACACGATAGGTATCTACAGTAGCCACCCAGTTAATCCATTCAAGTGGTTTGATGTTCCAATTAAGTTAAGGCTCTCATAACCCAATCATTTTACCTCTAAACTTTCTTGCATTGTCTCACACAGAACTTTTAAGAGACTTCATATCTAAGCCATAACAATATTCAATCCTTGATTTTCTGAGTTTGGCTTATTTCATTTAGCATAATGTTCTCCATTTCCAACCATTTACTGACAAATGTCATAATTTCATTTTTCTTTATGACTCAGTATGTATACCATGCCATCTTTATGACTCAGTATGTATGTGATACATGTATGAGTACATAGTATCCATATGAATACCACATTTCCTTAATCCATACATCTATTGAGAGACATCTGTGCTGTTTCCATAATTTGGCTATTGTGAAATGTGCTGCAATAAACATCTAAGTGGCTATATCACTACAGTATGCTGATTTTAGTTCTTTTGGCTAAATACCCGAGGAGTGGAATAGCTGGGTCATATGGTGATCCATTACTTGTTTTCTGAGGAAGTTCCATTCTGCTTTCTAGAGTGGTTGCACTAATTTGCAATTCACCAACAATATGTAAGTGTACCTTTCCCCCCACATCCTCACCAGCATTTATATTTGTTTTCTTGATAACTACCATTCTAACTGGACCAAGATGAAATTTTAGTATAGTTTTGATTTGTATTTCCCTGATTACTAGAGATGTTGAACACTTTTTCACCATTTGTTGGTCATCTGTGTTTCTTCCTTTGAGAAATGTCTATTTAGTTCTTTTGCCAATTTATTGATTGGAGGATGTGTGTGTGTGTGTATGTGTGTGTGTGTTTTAAGTTTTAAGTGTTTTGAGTTCTTTATGTATCCTGGTTCAATAACCAGGATTGATCCCCTGTCAGAAGAGCAGCTGGCAAAGATTTTCTCCCATTTGGTAGGCTCTCTCTTCATGCTCCTGTTTACTTTGCTGTGCAAAAGCTTTCTAATTTGTTGGTATCTCACTCATTGATTCTTATTTTTATTTCTTGAGCTTTAGGAGTTTTATTAAGGAAGTCAATGACTCCACCAATATGATGAAGTGTTGACCCTACATTTTCTTCTAGCAGTTTCGAAGTTTCTGGTATAATTCCTAAGTCTTTTATCTCCTCTGCCCCCCCCCACGCTTGATACCAGGGATTGAACCTAAGGGCCACTGAGCCACATCCCTGACCCTTTTTTAAATGTTTTATTTTGAGACAGGGTCCTTCTAAGTTACGTAGGGCTTGACTAAGTTGCTGAGGCTGGTTTTGAACTTGTGCTCCTTCTGCCTCAGTCTCCCAAATTGCTGGGATTACAGGCATGCACTACCCTGCTCAGCATTTGGATCCATTTTGATTTGACTTTCACACAAAGAAATATTAACCACTGAAGTTACAGAACATCAAGAATAAGAAGAAACTTTAGAGAGAAAAACAAAGGTTACATAAAGAGGTTTCCAGAGTCAACATATGACACTTGACAACAATCTCCTGGAAGCTAGACTATAATTAATGGCTTCAAAATGAAGAAAATATATTTCAAACCTTGAATTTTATACCCAAACTATAAATTTAAGAGTAAAATAAAAGTCTACCTTCCTTTTTTTTTCTGACAGAAAAGGTCTACAAAAATGTACTTCCCATCCACTCTTCCCTCAGTAAACTAGTTAAGGATATGTTCCACTAGCCAGGTGCAGCGGCGCATCCCTGTAATCCCAGCAGCTCAGGAGGATGAGGCAGAAGGACCACAAGTTTAAAGCCAGCCTCAGGAACTTAGCAAGGCCCTAAGCAACTTAGTGAGACCCTGTCTCAAAATAAAATATAAAAAACAAGGGGTAAAGATGTGGCTCAGTATTTGGGTTCAATCCCTGGTACAAAACAAAAACAAAAACAAACACACACAGATGGCAGGAGATTTAAGAAGAAAAGGAATAAACACATAAGAAAGAAGAAAGGAATCCCTTAAAAAATTGTGAAAAGAAATCTCAGAATGGTAGTTATGCACGAGGCCTATAAAACAAGCAGTGATAGGCTGCTTGTGGCAGGCTGAGGCAGGAAGATCATAACTATAAGGCCAGTCTGGGAAACTTGGCAAAAACCTGTCTCAAAATTAAAAGTAAAGGTTGGCACAATGGCTAGGTGGTAGAGCACTTGCCTGGCATGTGGGAGGACCCTGGTTCGAGCCAGAACCACATACACAACTCTCAGAAAAATGAAAACCTGATGAATAAATAAATAAAATTGATCCTCTCTCTCCCTCTTAAAATAAAATTAAAAGTAAAAAGGGCTGGAGATGTAGCTCAGTGGTAAAGTGTCCCTGGATTCAATCCTCAGTATCAGAAAAAATAAAGATCATTAAATAGCTGAGAAGTTGGAGCAAGAATAGGAAAAATGGTGGGAGAAATTAAATCCTCATCTTCCATAGGAATAAACCAATAAGAAATATCTACAACATTTAAATAAATAAATCAGTGTGTAATTGTGCTACTTTGAAAGATGGGGATAAGGAGTTAAAAAACAGCTGTGAGTTGCAAATACACAGGTTCAAACCCCAGCACCCACGTACACAACTAAGTGTCAAAGCAACGAAAGCCATATGAAAAACTCAATAAAAATTGATTCTCTCTCTCACACACACACACTGTCCTTCTCTCTTATAAAAAAAAAAAAAGGAGTATTACATCTGTTGCCAGGCATAGTGGCACATGCCTGTAATCCTAATGGGTTGGGAGGCTGAAGCAAGAAGATCTCAAGTTCAAAGCCAGCTTCATCAACTTAACAAGGCCCTGAGCAATTCAGGGAGACCCTGTCTCAAAATAGAAAACAAAACAGGCTGGGGATTCAGTTTAGTGGTTAAGCACCCCTGGGTTCAATCCCTGGTACAAAAAAAATAAATAAGAAAGAAAGGAAGGAAGGATGGAAGGAAGACTATTACATCTGTAATTTAAAAAAAATAATACTAAAACCTAGATATGGTGGCACATACCTATATTCCCAGCTACTTGGGAGGCGGAGGCTTAGGAAGGAGGACTACAAATTCAAGGCCAGCCTGGACAATTTAGGAAGACCCTGTCTTTAAATTTAAAAAGAAACATTAGGAGGCTGGGTAA
>PVKS010005664.1:0-28581 GCA_004027875.1 Aplodontia rufa
CCCGGGGGTAAGTTCGGGGGGGTAAGTGGGGGGTAAGTTCGGTCCCTGGCGGGTCTTCCAGCTTTTTCGTCGTGGGGGCGGGAGGGTGCTGGTTCCTGTTAAGAAGCTGGGGGTCGCGATGTTGGTAGATACTGCCCTTGTCAGCATGGAGGGCCGGGGAGAAGCCGGCACCCTGTGGTCGTTGACGACCCTTTCCCACACTTCTTCTCCATCCTGTATTCTACTCCGTTCGTGGGCACAGCTTCAGGGCTGGGAGGTATCAGGAAGGGGAGAGAGAGAGGAAAGGTCGGTGGGGAAGTGTTGCTCTGCCAAGACCAGGGTACTGTTCCCTGGCATCCTGTTCCCAGTGATTGTGTCCAACGTGACCTCTGAGAGTCACTTGGGCACTCTCTTGTGCTGGGGTGGCCGGCGGGGGGCCGGATGGCTGGGGAGTTCCGTCCCTAGCGGGTCACGCATGCCTTTCCTTCAAGTCGCGGGTCCAGGAGGGTACTCGTTCCCGTTAAGAAGGGGGTTCACCTTGGTGATTGATCTTCTACATCCAATTTAACATTCCACAAATGTGCACAGCCTTCATGCCTAGGAAAGGTTGGGAATGGGAGAGAGAGAGGAATGGTCGGTGGGGAAGGGTTGCTCCACCAAACCCGGGGAGGCACTCCACAATGCCTTTTTCGCAGGTGGCATATCCACCGGGATCTCCGAGAGCCACTTGGCCCCTCTCTTCCTGCTGGCTGCCACACGGCAGGGGGCGGTGTGGGTGGGGAGGTCGGTCCGTGGCGGGTCTCCCGTGCTTTTCCCTCCCGTCGCTTGGGGAGGAGGGTGCTCATCCCGTTCAAAAGTGAGGAGTCGCCATGGTGGCTGATCCTGCCCTCCTTGGCTTGATGGGGCGGGGAGAAGCCGGCACCCTGTGGGCGGTGAGGATCCTCTCCTGCACTTCTTTTCCATCCTATTTTCCACTCCGCTCGGGGGCAAAGCCGGCAGGGCTCAGAGGATTCGGGAAGGGGAGAGAGAGAGGAAAGGTCGGTGGAGAAGTATTGCTCCACCAAGCCAGGGGTGCCGTTCCCTGGCACCTTGTTCCCAGGGGGCTTGTACAACTTTACCTCGGAAAGTCACTTGGACCATCTCTTTCTGCTGGGGCCACCTGGCGGTTGGCCGGGTGAGGGCGGTGTTCGGTCCCTGGCGGGTCTCGCACAACTTTCCTTCCCATTACGGTGCCAAGAGGGTGCTTGTTCCAGTTATGAAGGGGCTCACCATGGTGATTGATCCTGCCCTCGTTGGTTTGGAGGGCTTTGAAGAAACCGGCACCCAGTGGGCAGTGATGACCCTTTCCCGCTCTTCTACCTCATCCTCTTTTCAATCTCCCGGTGGCAAAGCCTCCAGGGCTGGGGAGAATCAGGAAGGGGAGAAAGAGAGGAATGGTCGGTGGGGAAGGGTTGCTCTGCCAAGCCTTGGATGCGCTCACAGGCGCCCTGTCACCAGTGGGCGTGTCCAAAGGAAACTTCCAGCATCGCTTTGCCCCTCTCTTCCTGTTGGCGCCGCCAGACAGGGGGTGGTTTGGGGGGGAGATCGGTCCCTGGTGGGTCTATCGTATCTTTCCTTCCCGTCGCAGGGCAGGAGGGTGCTCATTCCCGTTACAAAGTGGAGTGTCGCCGTGGTAGTTGATCCTGCCCTCCTTGGATTGGAGGGGCTTGGTGAAGCCGGCAGCCGGTGGCTGGTGATGACCTTTTCCCACACTTCTTCTCCATCTTCTTTCACATTCCACCCAGGTGCACAGCCTTCGGGGCTGGGACGGGGTCGGGAATGGGATAGAGAGAAGAAAGATCGGTGGGGAAGGGTTGCTACGCAAACCCCTGGGGCCGCTGCATGGCGCCCTGTTCCAGGGGGCGTGTCCACCAGGACCTCTGATCCTCACTTGGTCCCTCTCTTCATGCCCACTGCTGACATGCAGGGGATGGGGTTGGGTTCGAGGTCAGGCCCTGGCGCGTCCCGCGCGCCTTTCCTTCACGTCACCAGGGGAGGAGGGTTCTCATCCCGTTAAAAAGTGGGGTGTCGCCCTGGTGGTTTCTCCTGCCCTCTTCGGCTTGGAGGGGTGTGGTGAAGCCTGCACCCTGTGGGCGGTGACGAGCCTTTCCCGCACTTGTTCTCCATTATTTTTTCCAATCCACCCTGGTACACATCCTCTGGGGCTTGAACGGCATTGGAAAGGGGAGAGAGAGAGGATAGGTTGTTGGGGAAGGGTTGCTCGGACAAGCCGGGGTGCCGCTCCGTGGCGCCCGGTTCCCAGGGGGGGTGTCCGTTGGGACCTCCGAGAATTACTTCGCCCCTCTCTTCCTGCTATCCGCCGCCCGGCATGGGTCGGGGTGGCGGGGAGGTCGGTCTCTGTCGGGTCACGCATTCTTCCTTCCCATCTCAAGGGCAGGAGAGTGCTCGTTCCATTCACGAACGGGGAGTCGCAGTGGTGGTTGATCCTGCCCTTGTTGGCTTGGACACACGGGGAGATGCTGGCACCTGGTGGGGAGTGACGACACTTTCCATGCACTTCTACTCCATCCTCTTTTCACTCAGCCCTGGGGCACAGCCTCCGGGGCTGGGACGGGGTCGGGAAGGGGAGAGAGAGAGGAAAGTTCGGTGAGGAAGTGTTGTTCCGCCAAGGCCAGGTTTCTGCTAGGTGGCACCCTTTTCCAGAGGGTTGTCCACCTGAAACTCGGAGTGTCACTTCGCCCCACTTTTCCTGCCGGCCTACAACCGGAGGGGCCGATGTGGGGCAGAGGTAGGTCCCTAACAGGTCTCCCGTGACTTTCTTTCCCGTCACAGGAGGAGGAGGGTGCTCATTTCCGTTACAAAGTGGGGGGTCACCGTGGTGGTTGATCCTGCCCTCCTAGGCTTGGAGGATCAGGAATAAGGCGCACCCTGTGAGCGGTAATGACCATTTCCTGCACTTCTTTTCCATCCTCTTTTCCACTCCGCCTAGGGGCACAGCCTCCAGGGCTGGGAGGTGTCGGGAAGGGGAGAGAAAGAGGAAAGGGCGGTGGGGAAATGTTGCTCCACTTAGCCTGGTGTGCCGCTCCGTGGCGGTGGCGCCCTGTTCCTAGGGGGCGTGTCTAACTTGAACTGCGAAAATCACGTGGCCCCTCTTCTCCTGCTCTCCTCTGCCTGGCGGGGGGTGGGGAGGGTTGGGAGGTCAGTCCCTTGCGGGTCTCCCACACCTTTCCTTTACGTCGCAGGGAGAGGAGGCTGCTCGGTCCTGTTACAAAGTGTGGTGTCTCAGTGGATGTTGATCCTGCACTCCTCCACATGGAGGGGCTGGGAGAAGCCAGCACCCGGTGGGCTGTGACGACCCATTCCTGCACTTCTTCTCCATTCTCTTTTCCACTCCGCCCGGGGGCATAGCCACCAGGACTGGGACGCTGTCGGGAAGGTGAAAGAGAGAGTAAAGGTCGGTGGGGAAGAGCTTCTCCACCAAGCCTGCATGCGCTCAGAGGTGCCCTGTTCCCAGGGGGCGTGTCCAATTGGAACTCCTAGCATTGCTTTGCCTCTCTCCTCCTGGTGGCGCCGCCCAACGGGGGGCGGTGTGGGGGGTAAGTTTGGTCCCTGCCGTGTCTTCCTGCCTTCCCATCACGTGGGCAGGAGGGTGCTGGTTCCTTTTATGAAGCTGGGGATCGCCATGGTGGTTAATTCTGCCCTCCTCAGCTTGGAGGGGCAGGGAGATGCCAGCACCCTCTGGTCGGTGACGACACTTTCCCACACTTCTTCTCAATCATGTTTTCCACTCTGTCCGTGGGCACAGCCTCCAGGGCTGGGAGGGAGGTGTCAGGAAGGGGAGAGAGAGAGGAAAGGTAGGTGGAGAAGTGTTGCTCTGCCAAGCCCAGGGTGCCATTCCCTGGCACCCTGTTCCCAGTGGTTGTGTCCAACGTGACCTCTGAGAGTCACTTGGCCCCTCTCTTCCTGCTGGGCGCCGCCGGCGGGGGGCCGGATGGCTGGGGAAGTCAGTACCTAGAGGGTCTCGAACGCCTTTCCTTCCAGTCGTGGGTCCAGGAGGGTGCTCATTCCCGTTAAGAAGGGGGTTCACCTTGGTGATTGATCCTGCCCTCCTTGATTTGGAGGGGTGTGAAGAAGCTGGCACCCAGTTGGGAGTGACGACCTTTTCCCGCACTTCTACTCCATCCTCTTTTCACTCAACCCTGGGGCACAACAACCGGGCTGGAAATGGTCGGAAATGGGAGAGACAGAGGAAAGGTCATTGGGGAAGCATTGCTCCACCAAACCCGGGGGGCCAATCCATAGCACCTTTTTCCCAGGGTCGTGTCCAACGGGACCTCTGAGAGTCACTTGGCCCCTCTCTTCCTGCTGTCGGCCGCCGGGCTTGGGGCAGGGTAGGGGGGAGGTCCGTCTCTGGCCGGACTCCCACTGCTCTCCTACCCATCGCGGGGGCAGGTGGGTGCTGGTTTCCGTAACGAATGGGGGGTCGCCATGGTGGTTGATCCTGCCCTCGTTGACTTGGAGGCGAGGGGAGACTCCAGCACCTGTTTGGGAATGACGACACTTTCCCTGCACTTCTACTCCATCCTCTTTTCACTCAGCCCTGGGGCAAATCCTCCAGGGCTTGGACGGGGTCAGGAAGGGGAGGGAAGGAGGAAAATTCGGTGGGGAAGTGTTGCTCCGCCAAGCCCAGGGTGCCGCTCCCTGGCACCCTGTTCCTAGGGGGCGTGTCTAACGTGACCTTCTAGAGTCACTTGGCCCCTCTCTTCCTGCTGGGCGCCGTCCAGCGGGGGTCTGGCTGCGGGGTGAGGTCAGTCCCTGGCCGTTCTCCCGGGCCTTCCCGTCGCAGGGGCAGATGGGTGCTGGTTTCTGTTATGAAGCTGGTGTACGCCATGGTGTTTGAACCTCCCCTCCTCGACTTGGAAGGGCATGGAGAAGGCAGCAACCTGTGGGCGGTGACGACCCTTTCCCGCACTTGTTCTCCATCCTCTGTTCCAATCCAACCTGTGGCACAGCCTCCGGGGCTGGGACGGGGTTGGGAAGGGTAGAGAGAGGAAAGGTCAGAGGGGAAGTGTTGCTCCGCCAAGGCCTGGGTACCGCTCCTTGGCACCCTGTTCCCATGGGTCGTGTCCAACTTGACCTCTGAGTGTTACTTGGCCCCACTCTACCTGTTGGGCGATGCCGGATCTGGGCTGGATGGAGTGGAGGTCGGTCCCTAGCGGGTCTCGTACGACTTTCCTTCCCGTCACGGGTACAGGAGACTGCTCATCCCATTACAAAGTGGGGTGTCACCGCGGTGGTTGATCGTGCCCTTGTTGGCTTGGAGGGGCGGGGAGAAGCCAGCACCCTGTGGGCAGTGACGACACTTTCCTGTACTTATTCTCCATCCTCTTTTACACTGGGCCTGGGGGCACAGCCTCCAGGGCTCCGAGGAGTCGAGAAGGGGAGAGATAGAGGAAAAGTTGGTGGAGAGTGTTGCTCTGCCAGCCCGGGGTGAGGTTCCCTGCCACCCTATTCCCAGGGGCCTGTCCAACTTGACCTCGGAGATTCACTTGGCCCCTCTCTTCCTGCTGTGGGCCACCTGGTGGATGGACAGGTGAGGGGGGAGTTCGATCCCTGGTGGGTCTTGCACGCCTTTCCTTCCCATCGTGGTGGCAGGAGGGTGCTCATTCCAGTTACGAGGGTGGTCACCATGGTGATTGATTCTGCCCTTGTTGATTAGGAGGGGTGCGAAGAAACCGGCACCCTATGGGGGGTGACGACCCTTTCCCGCACTTCTATTCCATCCTGTGCCTGGGGGCACAGCCTCCGGGGCTGGGAAGGGTCGGGAAAGAGAGAGTGAGAGGAAAGGTCAGTGGTTTATGGTCTCTCCGCCAAGTTCTGGATGCGCTCACAGGCGCCCTGTCCCCAGGGTGCGTGTCCACCAGGACCTCCCTCATCGTTTTGCCCCTCTCTTATTGTTTGCGCCGCCCGACAGGGGTTGTTTCGGGGGGAGATCAGTCCCTGGCAGGTCTCGCGTGACTTTCTTTCGTGTCGCGGAGGCAAGAGTGTGCTCTTTCCCATTATAAAGTGGGGTTTCACCATGGTGGTTTCTCCTGCTCTCTTTGGCTTCAATGGGTGGGTTGAACCCGGCACCCTGTAGGCGGTGACAACCCTTTCCCGCACTTGTTCTCCATCCTCTTTTCCAATCCACACTGGGGCACAGCCTCCGGGGCTGGGACGGGTTCGGGAAAGGGAGAGAGAGAGGATAGGTTGGTGGGGAAGGGTTGCTCTGACAAGCCGGGGTGCCGCTCCGTGGTGCCTGGTTCCCCCGGGGTGTGTCAATCGAGACCTCCGAGAATTATTTCGCCCCTCTCTTCCTACTATCCGTCGCCCGGCATAGGTAGTGGGGGATGGGGAGGTTGGTCTCTGTCAGGTCTCACATCCTTTCCTTCCCATCGTGGGGACAAGAGAGTGCTTGTTCCCTTTATGAAGGGGGGGTCACCGCGGTGGTTGATCCAGCCCTTGTTTGCTTGGACACGCAGGGAGGCGATGGCACCTGGTGGGGGGTGACGACACTTTCAGTGCACTTCTACTCCATCCTATTTTCACACAGCCCAGGGGCACAGCCTCTGGGGCTGGGACGGGGTTGGGAAGGTGAGAGAGAGAGGAAAGTTGTGTGAGGACGGATTGCTCCACAAGGCCGGGGTGCCGCTCCCTGGCACCCTGTTCTCAGGGAGCGTGTCCAACTTGAACTCTGAAAGTTACTTCGCCCCACTCTTCCTGCTGGGAGACGCGGGCTGGGGGCAGGATGGGAGGGAGGTTGGTCCCTAGAGGGTCTCCCATGACTTTCCTTCCCGTCGCAGGGCAGGAAGGTGCTCGTTCCTGTTATGAAGGGGGTTCACCGTGGTGATTGATCCTGCCCTCTTTCGTTTGGAGGGGTGTGAAGAAGCCAGCACCCAGTTGGGGGTGAGGACCCTTTCCTGCACTTGTACTCCATCCTCATTTCACTAAGCCTGGGGGCACAGCCTCCAGGGCTTGGAAGGTTCGGAAACAGGAAAGAGATAGGAAAGGTCGGTGTGGAAAAGTTGCTCCAACAAACCCGTTGGGCCACTCCACAGCGCCTTTTTCCCAGGGGGCGTGTCCACTGGGACCTCCGAGAGTCAGTTGGCCCCTCTCTTCCTGCTGGCCTCCGCCCGACGGGGGCGGTTTGCTGGGGGAGGTCGGTTCTTGTCGGGTCTTGCATGCTTTTCTTTCCCGTCTCGGGGGAAGGAGGGTGCTCATCCCGTTAAAAAGTGGGGGGTCGTCGTGGTGGTTGATCCTGCCCTCGTTTGCTTGGAGGGGCGCGGAGAAATCGGCACCCTGTGGCCAGTGACGACCCTTTCCTGCACTTCATCTAAATCCTCTTTTCCACTGGGCTTGGGGGCACAGCCTCCAGGGCTCCAAGGAGTCGGGAAGGGGAGAGAGAGATTAAAGGTCGGTGGAGAGTGCTGCTCCGTCAGCCCGGGCTGCCGTTCCCTGGCACCCTGTTCCCAGGGGCCTGTCAAACTTGACCTCGGAGATTCACTTGGCCCCTCTCTTCCTACTGGGGGCCACCTGGCAGGGGGCCGGGTGAGGGGGGATTTCGGTCCCTGGCGAGTCTCGCACGCCTTTCCTTCCCATCGAGGTTTCAGGATTGTGCTCGTTCCAGTTACCAAGGGGGGTCACCATGGTGATTGATTCTGCCCTTATTGTTTTGGAGGGGTGTGAAGAAACCCACACCCTGTGGGGGATGACGACCCTTTCCGGCACTTCAACTCCACCTATTTTTACTCAGCCTGGGGGCACAGCCTCCGGGACTCTGAAGGGTCGGGAAAGAGAGAGAGAGAGGATTGTGGATGGGGAAGGGTCACTCCGCCAAATCCTGTATGGCTCAGAGGCGCCCTGTCCCTGGGGGCGTGTCCACCGGGACATCCCAGCCTCGCTTTGCACCTCTCTTCCTCTTGGCGCCGCCCGACCGGGGCGATTTGAGGGGGAGAACGGTCCCTGGCGGGTCTCGCGTGCTTTTCTTTCCCATCGCGGAGGCAGGAGTGTGCTCTTTCCCATTACAAAATGGGGGGTCACCATGGTGGTTGATCCTGCCCTCTTTGGCTTGGAGGGGCGAGGAGAATCCGGCAGCCGGTGGGCGGTGACGGACCTTACCCGCACTTGTTCTCCATCCTCTTTTCTGATTCACCCTGGAGCGCAGCGTCCGGGGCTGGGATTTTGTCGGGAAGGGGACAGAGAGAGGAAATGTCGGTGGGGAAGGATTGCTCCAAGGCCGGGGTGCCGCTACCTGGCGCCCTGTTCCCAAGGAGCATATCCAACTTGACCTCTGAGGGTTACTTGGCCCCACTCTTCCTGTTGGGCCACGCGTGGCTGGGGGCTGGATGGGGGGGAGGTTGGTACCTAGCGGGTCTCGCACGAATTTCCTTCCCATCACGGGTACAGGAGGGTGCCCGTTCCCGTTATGAAGGGGGTTCACCGTGGTGATTATCCTGCCCTCTTTCGTTTGCAGGGGTGTGAAGAAGCCGGCACCCAGTTGGGGGTGAGGATCCTTTCCTGCACTTCTACTCCATCCTCATTTCATTCAGCCCGGGTGCACAGCATCCGGGGCTGGGACGGGGTCGGCAATGGGAGAGAGAGAAGAAATATCGGTGGGGAAGTGTTGCTACGCGAAGCCCGGGGGGCCGCTGAATGGCGCCCTGTTCCCAAAGGGCGTGTCCAAAAGGACCTCCGAGCCTCGCTTGGCCCCTCTCTTCATGCCTGCCGCCAAAAGGCAGGGGATGGGGTGGGGTTCGAGGTTAGGCCCTGTCGAGTCTCACGCACCTTTCCTTCACGTCGTGGGGGGGAGGGTGCTCATTCCTATTACAAAGTGGGGTACATCGTGGTGGTTGCTCCTGCCCTTTCCGGCTTGGAGGGGCGGGGTGAAGCCAGAACCCTGTGGGCGGTGACGAACCTTTCCCGCACTTGTTCTCCATCCTCTGTTCCAATCCACCCTGGGGCACAGCCTCCAGTGCTGGGACGGGGTTGGGAAGGGTAGAGAGAGGAAAGGTCAGAGGGAAAGTGTTACTCCGCCAAGGCCGGGGTGCCGCTCCCTGGCACCCTGTTCTTAGGGGGCGTGTCCAACTTGACCTCTAAGAGTTACTTGGCCCCACACTTCATGTTGGGCGACGCCGGCTTGGGGCTGGATGGGGTTCAGGTCGGTCCTTAGCGGTATCACACACCTTTCCTTCCCGTCGCGAGTCCAGGAGAGTGCTCACTCCCATTGTGAAAGGGGTTCAACCTGGTGATTTAGCCTGCCCTCTTTCGTTTGGAGGGGTGTGAAGAAGCTGGCACCCAGTAGGGGCTGGCAACCCTTTCCCGCACTTGTACTCCATCCTCATTTCACTCCGCCCGGGGGCACAGCCTCCAGGGCTGGGACGCGGTCGGGAAGGTGAAAGAGAGAGTAAAGGTCGATGGGGAAGGGCTTCTCAGTCAAGCCCGCATGCGCTCAGAAGCGCCCTGATCCCAGGGGGCGTTTCCAATGGGACCTCCTAGGATTGCTTTGCTCCTCTCTTTCTGGTGGCGCCACCCAGTGGGGGGCGGTGTGGGGGGTAAGTTCGGTCCCTGGCGGGTCTTCCGGGCCTTTCGATGGCGGGGGCAGGAGGGTGCTGGTTCCTGTTACAAATCTGGGGGTCGCCATGGTAGTTGATCCTGCCATCCTCAGCTTGGAGGGGCGGGAAGAAGCTGGCACACTGTGGTTGGTTATGACCCTTTCCCACACTTCTTCTCCATACTGCTTTCCACTCCATCCATGGGCACAGCCTCCAGGGCTGGGAGGTATCAGGAAGGGGAGAGAGAGAGGAAAGGTTGGTGGGGAAGGGTTGCTGTGCCAAGCACAGGGTGCCGTTCCCTCGCAGCCTGTTCTCAGTGGGTGTGTCCAATGTGACCTCTGAGAGTCACTTGGCCCCTCTCTTCCTGCTGGTCGCTGCCAGCGGGGGGCCAGATGGGGGGGGTCGGTCCCTAGCAGGTCTCGCATGCCTTTTCTTCCATTCGCGGGTCCAGGAGGGTGCTCGTTCCCGTTAAGAAGGGGGTTCACCTTGGTGATTGATCCTGCCCTCCTTGGTTTGGAAGGGTATGAAGAAGCCGGGACCCGGTTGGTGGTGACGACCCTTTCCTGCACTTCTACTCCATCCTCATTTCACTCAGCCCGGGGGCACAACCTCCGGGGCTGGGAAGGGTCGGGAAGGGGAGAGAGAGAGGAAAGGTCGGTGGGTAAGGGTTGCTCCGCCAAACCCGGGGTGCCGCTCCATAGCGTCTTTTACCCAGGGAGCGTTTCCACCGGGACCTCTGAGAGTCACTTGGCCCCTCTCTTCCTGCTGGCCGCCACACGGCGTGGGTCAGTGTGGGTGGGGAGGTTGGTCCGTGGCGGGTCTCGCGTGCTTTTCCTTCCCGTCACGGGGGGAGGAGGGTGCTCATCCCATTAAAAAGTGGGGGGTCGCCGTGGTGGTTGACCCTGCCCTCGTTGGCTTGGAGGGGCGGGGAGAACCCATCACCCTGTGGGCGGTGATGATCCTTTCCTGCACTTCTTCTCCATCATCTTTTCCACTCCGCTCCGGGGCACAGTGGACAGGGCTGGGAGGTGTCAGGAAGGGGAGAGAGAGAAGAAAGGTCGGTGGGGAAGGGTTGCTCCACCAAACACCGGGGGGTCGCTACACAGCGCCTTTTTCACAGGGGGCGTGTCCACCGGAAACTCATAGCATTGCTTTGCCCCTCTCTTCCTGTTGGCGCCGCCCAACAGGGGGCGGTTTGGGGGGGAGATCGGTCCCTGGCGGGTCTCGCGTGCCTTTCCTCCCCGTCGCAGGGGCAGGAGGGTGCTCATTCCCATTTCAAAGTGGAGTGTCGCCGTGGTAGTTGATCCTGCCCTCCTTGGATTGGAGGGGCTTGAGGAAGTATGCAGCCGGTGGGCGGTAACGTCCCTTTCCCGCACTTGTTCTCCATCCTCTTTTCCAGTCCACCCTGGGGCACAGCCTCCGGGGCTGGGATGAGGTCAGGAAGGGGAGAGATAGAGGAAAGTTCGGTGGGGAAGTTTTGCTCCTCCAAGCCTGGGTTGCCACTCCCTAGCACCCTGTTCCCAGGGAGCATGTCCAACTTGACCTCTGAGAGTTACTTATCCCCACTCTTCCTGCTGGGGGATGCTGGCTGGGGGCAGGATGGGGGGAAGGTCGGTCCCTAGAGGGTCTCACACACCTTTCCTTCCCATCGCGGTTCCAGGAGCGTGCTAGTTCCCGTTATTAATGGGGTTTACCGTGGTGATTGATCCTGCCCTCTTTCGTTTGGAGGGGTGTGAAGAAGCAGGGACCTGGTTGGGGGTGAGGTTCCTTTCCTGCACTTCTACTCCATCCTCATTTCACTCAGCACGGGTGCACAGCCTCCAGGGCTGGGAAGGGTCGGTAACAGGAGAGAGAGAGGAAAGGTTGGTGGGCAAGGGTTGCTCCGCCAAACCCGGGGGGCCGTTCCACAGTGCTCTTTCCCAGGGAGTGTGTCCACTGGGACCTCCGAGAGTCACTTGGCCCCTCTCTACCTCCTGGCTGCCACCCGGCAAGGGGCTGTTTGGGTGGAGAGGTCGGTCTGTGGCGTGTCTCGCGTGCTTTTCTTTCCCATTGAGGAGGGAGGATGATGCCCATCCCGTTAAAAAGTTGGTTGATCCTGCCCTCCTTGGCTTGGAGGGGCGGGGAGAAGTCGGCACCCTGAGGGTGGTGATAACCCTTTCCTGCACTTCTTCTCCATCCTCTTTTTTACTCCGCTGGGGGGCACAGCATGCAGGGCTCGGAAGAGTTGAGAAGGGGAGAGAGAGAGGAAAGGTCGGTGGAGAAGTGTTGCTCCACCAAGCCCGAGTTGCTGCTCCATGGCGCTTTGTTCCTGGGGGCGTGTCTAACGTGACCTCTGAGAGTCACTTGGCCCCTCACTTCATGCTGTCTGCCGCACGGCGTAGGGCGGGTTGGGCTGGGATGTCGGTCCCTGAGGAGTCTACCACGCCTTTTCTTTCCATCGTGGTGAGAGGAGGCTGCTCGTTCCTGTTATGAAGGTGGGGTCGCAGTGGTGGTTGATCCTGCACTCCTCGGCTTGGAGGAGCGGGGAGAAGCCTGCAGCCGGTGGGCGGTGACGACCTTTTCCCGCACTTCTTCTCCATCCTCTGTTCCAATCCACTCTGGGGCACAGCCTCCGGGGCTGGGACGGGGTTGGGAAGGGTAGAGAGGAAAGGTCAGAGGGGAAGTGTTGCTACGCCAAGACTGGGGTGCAGCTCCCTGGCACCCTGTTGTCAGGGGGCGTGTCCAACTTGACACCTAAGAGTTACTTGGCCCCACTCTTTCTGTTGGGTGACACCGGCTCAGGGCTGGATGGGGTTCAGGTCGGTCCATAGCGGGTCTCGCATACCTTTCCTTCCCGTCGCGAGTCCAGGAGAGTGCTAGTTCCCGTTATGAAGGGGGTTCACCGTGCTGATTAATCCTGCCCTTTTTCGTTTGGAGGGGTGTGAAGAAGCTGGCACCCATTGGGGGTGGCAAACCTTTCCCGCACTTCCTCTCCATCCTCATTTGACTCTGCCCGGGGGCACAGCCTCCAGGGCTGGGACACGGTCGGGAAGGTGAGAGAGAGAGTAAAGTAGGGAAGGGCTTCTCCGCCAAGCCCGCATGTGCTCAGAAGAGCCCTGATCCCAGGGGGCGTGTCCAATGGAACCTCCTAGGATTGCTTTGCTCCTCTCTTCCTGGTGGCGCAGCTCGGTGGGGGGCGGTGTGGGGGGTAAGTTCGGTCCCTGGCCGGTCTTCAGGGCCTTCTCGTCCCGTGGGCCAGAGGGTGCTGGTTCCTGTTACGAAGCTGGGGTTTGCCATGGTGGTTGATCCTGCCCTCCTCGGCTTGGAGGGGTGGGGAGAAGCCGGCACCCTGTGGTCAGTGACAACCCTTTCCCACACTTCTTCTCCATCATGCTTTCCACTCCGTCCGTGGGCACAGCCTCCAGGGCTGGGAGGTATCAGGAAGGGGAGAGATAGAGGAAACGTGGGTGGGGAAGTGTTGCTCTGCCAAGCACAGGGTGCCGTTCCCTGGCACCCTGTTCCTAGTGGGTGTGTCCAATGTGACCTCTGAGAGTCACTTGGCCCCTTTCTTCCTGCTGGGTACCGGCGGTGAGGGGCCGGATGGTGGGAGGTCGGTCCCTAGCGGGTCTTGCACGCCTTTCCTTCCAGTCGTGGGTCCAGGAGGATGCTCGTTCCCGTTAAGAAGGGAGTTCACCTTGGTGATTGATCCTTCCCTCCTTGGTTTGGAGGGGTGTTAAGAAGCTGGCACCCGGTTGGGGGTGACGACCCTTTCCTGCACTTCTACTCCATCCTCTGTTCACTCAGCCCAGGGGCACAAGCTCCGGGGCTGGCCAGAATCGGGAAGTGGAGAGAGAGAGGAAAGGTCGGTGGGGAAGTGTTGCTCTGCCAAGCACAGGGTGCCATTCCCTGGCACCCTGTTCCCAGTGAGTGTGTCCAACGTCACCTCTGAGAGTCATTTGGCCCCTCTCTTCCTGCTGTCCGCTGCCGGGCATGGGGCAGGGTAGAGGGAAGTTTGGTCTCTGGCCGGACTCACACTGCTTTCCTTCCAATCGTGGGGGCAGGTGGGTGCTCGTTTCCATTACTAATGTGGGGTCGCCGTGGTGGTTGATCCTTCCCTCCTTGGCTTGGAGGGGCTAGGAGAATCCTGCAGCCGGTGGGCGGTGACGAACCTTTAATGCACTTGTTTTCCATCCTCTTTTCCAATCCACTAATGGCACAGCCTCCGGGGCTGGGACAGGGTCGGGTAGGGTAAAGAGATTAAAGGTCAGAGGGGAAGTGTTGCTCTGCCAAGGCCAGGGTGCCGCTCCCTGGCACCCTGTTCCCAGGGGGCGTGTCCAACTCGACCTCTGAGATTTACTTGGCCCCACTCTTCCTGTTGGGCGATGCCAGCTGGGGGTCCCGGATGCGGAGAGGTCGGTCCCTAGTGGGTCATGCACGCCTTTCCTTCCAGTCGCGGGTCCCGGAGGTTGCTCATTCCTGTTATGAAGGGGGTTCATCGTGGTGATTGAATCTCCCCTTTTTCGTTTGGAGGGGTGTGAAAAAGCCGGCACCCGGTTGGGGGTGATGACCCTTTCCTGCACTTCTACTCCATCCTCTTTTCACTCAGCCCGGGGGCACAACCTTCAGGGCTGGCCGGAATCGGGAAGTGGAGAGAGAGAGGAAAGGTCGCTGGGGAAGTGTTGCTCTGCGAAACACAGGGTGCCGTTCCCTGGCACCCTGTTCCCAGTGATTGTGTCCAACGTCACCTCTGAAAGTCATTTGGCCACACTCTTCCTGCTGGCCGCCGCATGGCGTGGGGCAGTGTGGGTGGGGAGGTCGGTCCGTTGCGGGTCTCGCGTGCTTTTCCTTCCCATCGCGGAGGGAGGTGGGTGCTCATCCCGTTAAAAAGTTGGGGTTCGCAGTGGTGGTTGATCCTGTTCTCGTTGGCTTGGAGGGGCGGGGAGAAGCTGCCACCCTGTGGGCGGTGATGACCATTTCCTGCACTTCTTCTCCATCCTCTTTTCCACTTCGCTCGGGGGCACAGCCGGCAAGGCTCTGTGGAGTCGGGAAGGAGAGAGAGAGAGGAAAGTTCGGTGGTGCTCCACCAAGCCCGGGGTGCCGCTCCGTGATGCCCTTTTCCTAGGGGGCGTGCCTAACGTGATCTCTGAGAGTCACTTGGCCCCTCTCTTCATTTTGGGCACCACCAGGTGCGTTGCTGTGATTGGGGGGGTGGTCGGTCCCTGGCGGGTCTTGCACGCCTTTCCTTCCCGTCACAGTTTCAGGATGTGGCTTGTTCCAGTTATGAAGGGGGCTCACCATGGTGAATGATACTGCCCTCGTTGGGCTGGAGGGCTTTGAAGAAACCGGCACCCGGTGGGGGGTGACGACTAATTCCCGCACTTCTAATCCATCCTCTTTTCACTCAGCCCTGGGGCACAGACTCCAGGGCTGGGAAGGGGAGAGAGAAAGGAAAGGTCGGTGGGGAAGTGTAGCTCCACCAAGCCCTGGATGCGCTCAGTGGTGCCCTTTTCCCAGGGGGCATGTCCAACAGGACCTCCGAGCCTCATTTTGCCCTCTCTTCCTGCCCGCCGCCGACTGGCAGGGGATTGGGTGGGGATGGAAGTCCGGCCCTGGCGGGTCTCGCGTGACTTTCCTTCCTAGAGTGGGGGGAGGAGGGTGCTCATTCCCGTTACAAAGTGTGGTTCAATGTGACCTCCGAGATCACTTGGCCCCTTTCTTCCTGTCGGAGCCTCCCATCGGTTGGCAGGGTGGGGGGAGCGGTCGGTCCCTGGCGGTTATGGCACGCTTTTACGTCCCATCGGGTGGGCAGGTGGGTGCTCGTTCCCGTTATGAAGGTGGGGTCACCGTGGTGATTGATCTTGCCCTCATTGGTTTGGAGGGGTGTGAAGAAGTCAGCACCTGGTTGGGGGTGATGACCCTTTCCAGCACTTCTACTCCATCCCCTTTCACTCAGCCCGGGGGCACAGCCTCCGGGCTTGGGAAGGGTCGGGAACAGGAGAGAGAGAGGAAAGGTCGAGGGGAAGTGTTGCTCCACCAAGCCCGGGGTGCCCCTTGAAGAGGCCCTGTTCCCAGGGGACATGTCCTCCGGGACCTCCCAGCATCGCTTTGACTGTCACTTCCTTTTGGCGCCACCCGACAGGGGGCATTTTGTTTGGGGATATAGGTCCCTGGTGGATCTCGTGTGCCTTTCTTTCCCCTCGCGGAGGCAGGAGTGTGCTCTTTCCCGTATCAAAGTGGGGTATCGCAGTGCTGGTTGATCCTGCCCTCTTTGGCTTGGAGGGGCGAGGAGAATCTGGCAGCCGGTGGGCGGTGACGACTCTTTAACGCACTTGTTCTCCATCCTCTTTTCTAATCCACTAAGAGCACAGCCTCCGGGGCTGGGACGGGTTCTGGAAGGGGAGAGAAAGATGAAAGTTCGGTGGGGAAGTGTTAATCCGCCACGCCCAGGGTGCTGCTCCATGGCGCCCTGTTCCTAGGGGGCGTGTCTAACGTGACCTAGGAGAGTCACTTGGCCCCTCTCTTCCTGCTGTCCGCCGCCCGGGGTGGGGCAGTTTGGGCTGGGAGCTCGGTCCCTAGCGAATCTCCCTCGCCTTTCCTTTCCGTCGTTGTGAGAAGAGGCTGCTGGTTCCTGTTACGAAGTGGGGGTCACAGTGGTGGTTGATCCTGCACTCCTTGGCTTGGAGGGGCGGGGAGAAGCTGGCACCCTGTGGGCGGTGATGACGCTTTCCCGCACTTCTTCTCCATCCTCTTTTCCACTCCACCCGGGGTACAGCCTCCAGGGCTGGGATGGGGTTGTGAAGTTGAGAGAGAGAGTAAAGATCTCTGGGGAACGGTTGCTCCGCCAAGCCCGGGATGCGCTCAGAGGCACCCTGTTCCCAGGGTTCATGTACAACGTGACCTCTGAGAGTCACTTGGCCCCTCTCTTCCTGCTGGGCACCGCCCAGCGGGGGTCCGGCTGGGGGATGAAGTCTGTCCCTGGCTGGTCTCCTGGGCCTTCCCGTCGCAGGGGCAGAAGGGTGCTGGTTCCTGTTACGAAGCTGGGGGTCGCCATGGTGTTTGATCCTCCCCTCCTCGGCTTAGAGGGGCATGGAGAAGCCAGCACCCTGTGGGTGGTGACGACCCTTTCCCGCACTACTTCTCCATCCTCTTTTCCACTCCGCCCATGGGCACAGCCTACCGGGCTGAGAGGTGTCTTGAAAGGGAGAGAGAGAAGAAAGGTTGGTGGGGAAATGTTGCTCTGCCAAGCCTGGGGTGCCGCTCCCTGGCACCCTGTTCCCAGGAGTCTTGTTCAACTTCCCCTCTGAGAGTCACTTGGGCCCTCTCTTCCTGCTGGGCACCCCATGCGGCTTGCCGGGTTTGGGGGGGTGGTCGGTCCCTGGCGGGTCTTGCACCCCTTTCCTTCCCGTCTCGGTGGCAGGATGGTGCTTGTTCCAGTTATGAAGGGAGTGTCACCATGGTGATTGATTCTGCCCTCCTTGGTTTGGAGGGGTGTGAAGAAACAGGCACCTGGTAGGGGGTGATGACATATTCCCGCATTCTCCATCCTCTTTTCACTCAGCCCAGGGGCACAGCCTCCGGTGCTGGGAAGGGGAGAAAGAAAGGAAAGGTCGGTGGGGAAAGGTTGCTCCACCAAGCCGTGGATGCGCTCAGCGGTGCCCTGTTCCCAGGGGACATGTCCAACAGGACCTCTGAGCCTCGCTTTGCCCCTCTCTTCCTGCCCGCCACCGACCTGCAGAGGATTGGGTGGGGATGGAAGTCTGGCCCTGGCGGGTCTCGCGTGACATTCCTTCCAAACGCGGGGGGAGGAGGGTGCTCATTCTCGTTACAAAGTGGGGCGTCGGCGTGTTGGTTGCTCCTTCCCTCTTCAGCTTCGAGGGGCGGTGTTATGTCGGCACCCTGTGGGTGGTGATGACCATTTCTGGCACTTCTGCTCCATCCTCTTTTCCACTCCGCCCGGGGGCACAATCTCAGAGGCTGGGACGGGGTCTGGAATGGGAGAGAGAGAGGAAAGGTCGGTGGGGAAGGGTTGCTTCACCAAGCTCGGGGGGCCGCTCTGTGGTGCCTTCTTCCCAGGGGTCTTCTGAACCTGGACCACTGAACGTCGCTTGACCCCTCTCTTCATGCTGAATGCCCCTCCGGCCGGGGACGGGTTGATGGGGGAGGTCGGTACCTAGCGGGTCTCTCACGTCTTTTCTTATCTTTGCGGGGGCAGGAGGGTGTTCCTTACCCTTATTTAGAGGGGGATCAACATGGCTGTTGATCCTGCTCTCCTGGTCTTGGAGGGGTGTGTAGAAGCCGGCAGCTGGTGGAAGATGACGACCCTTTCCTGCACTTCTACTCCATCCTCTTTTCACTCCGCCCGGGGGCATGGCTTCCAGGGCTGAGTTGGGGAAGGGAAGGGGAGACAGAGAGAAAAGGTCTGTGGGGAAGCGTTGCTCCGCCAAGCCCAGGGTGCAGCTTGAAGAGGCCCTGTTCCCAGGGACTTGTCCTCCTGGACCTTCCAGCATCGCTTTTCCCGTCACTTTCTGTTGGCGCCGCCCGACAGGGGGCGTTTTGGGGAGGGAGATAGGTCCCTGATGGATCTCGTGTGCCTTTATTTCCCGTCGCAGGGGCAGGAGTGTGCTCTTTCCCTTTACAAAGTGGGGGATCGCCGTGGTGGTTGATCCTGCCCTCTTTGGCTTGGAGTGGCCAGGAGAATCCTGCAGCCGGTGGGTGGTGACGAACCTTTAACGCACTTGTTCTCCATCCTCTTATCCAATCCACTAAGGGCACAGCCTCCGGGGCTGGGACGGGGTCGGGAACGGGAAAGAAAGATGAAAGTTCGGTGGGGAAGTGTTGCTCCGCCAAGCCCGGGGTGCTGCTCCATGGCTCCCTGTTCCTAGGGGGCGTGTCTAACGTGACCTAGGAGAGTCACTTGGCCCCTCTCTTCCTGCTGTCTGCCGCCCGGGGTGGGGCGGTTTGGGCTGGGAGCTCGGTCCCTGGCGAATCTCCCACGCCTTTCCTTTCCGTGGCTGTGAGAGGAGGCTGCTGGTTCCTGTTACGAAGCGGGGGGTCGCAGTGGTGGTTGATACTGCACTCCTCGGCTTGGCGGGGCGGGGAGAAGCCAGCACCCGGGTTTCGGTGATGAACCTTTCCTGCATTTCTTCTCTATCCTCTTTTCCACTCCACCCGGGGTACAGCCTCCAGGGCTGGGACGGGGTCATGAAGTTGAGAGAGAGAGTAAAGGTCTGTGGGGAAGGGTTGCTCCACCAAGCCCGGGATGCGCTCAGAAGCGCCCTGCTCCCAGGGTTCCTGTCCAAAATGACCTCTGAGAGTCAATTGGCCCCCCTCTCCTGCTCGGTGCCTCCCAGGGAGGGGCCGGGTGGGGGATGAGGTCTGTCCCTGGCCGGTCTCCCGGGCCTTCCCGTTGCAGGGGCAGAAGGGTGCTGGTACCTGTTACAAAGCTGGGGGTCGCCATGGTGTTTGATCCTCCCCTCCTCGGCTTGGAGGGGCATGGAGAATCCGGCACCCTGTGGGTGGTGACGACCCTTTCCCGCACTTCTTCTCTATCCTCTTTTCCACTCCGCCTGTGGTCACATCCTCCAGGGCTGGGTGGTGTCCTGAAGGGAAGAGAGAAAGGAAAGTTTGGTGGGGAAGTTTTGCTCCACCAAGCCCGGGGTGCCGCTCCCTGGCACCCTGTTCCCAGGGGGCTTGTCCAACTTCACCTCCGAGAGTCACTTGGCCCCTCTCTTCCTGCTGGACGCCGCCCGGCGTGTTGCCGGGTTTGGGGGTTTGTTCGTTCCCTGGCGGGTTTGCATGCCTTTCCTTCCTGTCGTGGTGGCAGGATGGTGCTCGTTTCAGTTATGAAGGGGGTGTCACCATGGTGATTGATCCTGCCCTGGTTGGTTTGGAGGGGTGTGAAGAAACCGGCACCCGGTTGGGGGTGACGACTTTTTTCCGCACTTCTACTCCATCCTCTTTTCACTCAGTCCTGGGGCACAGCCTCCGGGGCTGGGAAGGAGAGAGACAGAGGAAAGGTCGGTGGGGAAGTGTGGCTCCACCAAGCATTGGATGCGCTCAGTGATGCCCTGTTCCCAGGGACATGTCCACCAGGACCTCCGGGCCTCTCTTTGCCCCTCTCTTCCTGAATGCAGCCGACCGCCAGGGGATTGGGTGGGGATGGATGTTGGTCCCTGGCGGGTCTCGCGTGACTTTCCTTCCCAACGCGGGTGAGGAGGGTGCTCATTCCCATTACAAAGTGAGGCGTCGCAGTGGTGGTTGCTCCTACCCTCTTCTGCTTCAAGGTTCGGGGTGAAGCCGGCACCCTGTGGGTGGGGATGACCCTTTCTCACACTTCTTCTCCATAATCTTTTGCACTCCATCCGGGGGCTTAGTCTCAGAGGCTGGGACGGGATCAGGAATGGGAGAGAGAGAGGATAGGTCGGTGGGGAAGGGTTGCTTCACCAAGTTCGGTGGGCCGCTCTGCGGTGCCTTGTTCCCAGGGGGCTTCTGTACCTGGACCTCCGATCGTCGCTTGACCCCTCTCTTCTTGCTGAACGCCCCCCCGGCCAAGGATTTCTTGATGGGGGAGGTCGGTACCTAGCGGGTCTCTCTCGCCTTTTCTTCCCTGCGCGGGGGCAGGAGGGTTTTCGTTCCCCTTAGGAAGAGGGGGATCACCATGGTGGTTGATCCTGCACTCCTGGTTTTGGAGGTGTGGGTAGAAGCTGGCAGCCGGTGGGAGGTGACGACCCTTTCCTGCACTTCTACTCCATCCTCTTTTCACTCCCCCCGGGGTCATGGCTTCCAGGGCTGAGATGGGGTCGGGAAGGGGAGAGAGAGAGAAAATGTCTGTGGGGAAGCTTTGCTCCGCCAAGCCTGGGGTGCCGCTAGAAGGAGCCCTCTTCCCAGGGGACGTGTCCTCCGGGACCTCCCAGCATCGCTTTGCCCATATCTTACTATTGGCACCACCAGACAGATGACGTTTTTGTTGGGGGAGATCGGTCCCTGGCGGGTCTCACGTGCCTTTTTTCCCGTCGCGGAGGCAGAAATGTGCTCCTTCCCATTACAACTTGGGGGGTCGCTGTGGTGGTTGATCCTGCCCTCTGTTGCTTGGAGGGGCGAGGAGAATCTGGCAGCCGGTGGGCGGTGAATACCCTTCCCGCACTTGTTCTCCATCCTCTTTTCCAATCCACCCTGGGGCACAGCCAACGGGGCTGGGACGGGGTCTGGAAGGAGAGAGAAAGAGGAATGTTCGATGGGGAAGTGTTGCTCCACTAAGACCGGGGTGCCGATCCGTGGCGCCCTGTTCCTAGGGGGCGTGTCTAATGTGACCTTCGAGAGTCACTTGGCCCCTCTCTTCCTGCTGTCCACCACCCGGCGTGGGGCGGGTTGGGCTGGGAGGTCAATCCCTGATGTTTCTCCCACGCCTTTCCTTTCCATCTCGGTGAGAGGAGGCTGCTGGTTCCTGTTACAAAGGGTGGGGGGCACAGTGGTGGTTGATCCTGCACTCCTCGGCTTTCAGGGTCGGGGAGAAGCCGGCACCCGGTGGGCGGTGGTGACCCTTTCCCGCACTTCTCCATCCTCTTTTCCACTCCACACAGGGTACAGCCTCCAGGGCTGGGACGGGGTCGGGAAGGGTAGAGAGAAAGGATAGGTTGGTGGGGAAGGGTTGCTCCGCAAAGCCGGGGTGCCGCTCCGTGGCACCCCGTTCCCAGGGGGGGTGTCCATCGGGACCTCCGAGAATCACTTGGCCCCTCTCTTACTGCTATCCGCCGCCCGGAACGGGTCGGGGTGGGGGGGAGGTCGGTCTCTGGCGGGTCTCGCATCCTTTCTTTCCCATTGCGGGGGCAGGAGGGTGCTCTTTCCCTTTATGAAGGGGGGGTCACCGTGGTGGTTGATCCTGCCATTGTTGGCTTGGACGCGAGGGGAGATCCCAGCACCTGGTGGGGGGTGACGACACTTTCCCTGCACTTCTACTCCATCCTCATTTCACTCAGCCCTGGGCACAGCCTCTGGGGCTGGGACGGGGTTGGGAAGGGAAGAGAGAGAGGAAAGGTCGTTGGGAAGAATTGCTGCACCAATGCTGGGGAGCCGCTCCGTGGCGACCTGTTGCCAGGGGGCGTGTCCAATGTGAACTCCAAGAGTCACTTGGCCCCTTTCTTCCTACTGGGAGCCGGCCGTCCTTTGGCGGGGTGGGGGGAGAGGTCGGTCCCTGGCTGGTATCGCACGCTTTTCCCTCCCGTCGCATGGTCATGTGGGTACTCGTTCCCGTTATGAAGGTGGGGTCACCATGGTTATTAATCCTGCCCTCGTTGGTTTGAAGGGGTGTGAAGAAGTCGGCATCCGGTTGGGGGTGATGACCCTTTCCCGCACTTCTTCTCCATCCTCTTTTCCAATCCACCCTCGGGCACAGCCTCCGGGGCTGGGACGGGGTTGGGAATGGGAGAGAGAGAGAGGAAAGATCGGTGGGGACGGGTTCTTACGCGAAGCCCGGTGGGCCGCTGCACGGCGCTCATTTCCCAAGGGGCGTGTCCACCGGGACCTTCGAGCCTCGCTTGGCCCCTCTCTTCCTGCTTTCCGCCCCTCAGCATGGGTCAGGGTGGGGGGTGGTCGGTCTATGTCTGGTCTCGCATCGTTTCCTTCCCATCGCTGGGGCAAGAGAGTGCTCGTTCCCTTTACAAAGGGGGGGTCCCAGTGGTGGTTGATCCTGCCCTTGTTGGTTTGGACGCACGGGGAAGATGCTGGCACCTGGTGGGGTGTGAAGACACTTTGCTTGTTCCTGTTACGAAGTGTGGGGTCACAGTGGATGTTGATTCTGCACTCCTCTGCATGGAGGGGCGGAGAGAAGTAGCACACAGTGGGCGGTTACGACCCTTTCCCGCACTTACTCTCCATCCTTTTTTCCAATCCACTCTGGGGCACAGCCTCCGGGGCTGGGACGGGGTCGGGAAGGGGAGAGAGAGAAGATAGGTTGGTGGGGAAGGGTTGCTCCACCAAGCCCGGGGTGCCGCTCCGTGGCACCCTGTTCCTAAGGCGCATGTTTAACGTGACCTCCGAGAGTTACTTGGCCCCTCTCTTCCTGCTGACCGCCGCTGGCTGTGGGGCGGGTTGTTCTAAGAGGTCAGTCCCTGACGAGTCTCCCACGCCTTTCCTTTCCGTCGCGGTTAGAGGAGGCTGGTCGTTCATGTTACCACGTGGGGTTTGTTGTTCTGGTTGATCCTCCCTTCCTCGGCTTGGTGGGGCATGGAGAAGCCAGCAACCTGTGGGCGGTGACGACCCTTTCCTGCATTTTTTCTCCATCCTCTTTAACATTCCGCCCGGGTGCACAGCCTCTGGAGGCTGGGACGGGGTCGGGAATGGGAGAGAGAGTGGAAAGGTGGATGGGGAAGGGTTGCTTCGCCAAACCCGGGGGGCCGCTCCACAGCACCTTTTTCCCAGGGGGCTTTTAGATCAGGACCACCGAGAATCACTTGGAACCTTTCTTCTTGCTGGCCGCCACACGGTGGGGGGCAGTGTGGGTGGGGAGGTCGGTCCGTGGCGCGTCTCGTTTGCTTTTCCTTCCCGTCGCAGGGAGGAGGGTGCTGATTCCGTTAAAAAGTGGGGGTTCGCCGTGGTGGTTGATCCTGCCCTCGTTGGCTTGGAGTGGTGAGGAGAATCTGGCAGCCGGTGGGCGGTGACGACCCTTTCCTGCACTTGTTCTCCATCCTCTTCTCCAATCCACCCTGGGGCAGAGCCTCCGGGGCTGGGATGGAGTCGGGAAATGCACAGAGAGAGGAAAGGTCGGTGGGAAGGATTGTTCCCAAAAGGCCGGGGTGCTGCTCCTTGGCACCCTGTTCCCAGGGAGCGTGTCCAACCTGAGCTCTGAGAGTTACTTGGCCCCAATCTTCCTGTTGGGCGATGCTGGCTGGGCCCGGATGGGGGAGAGGTCAGTCCCTAGCGGGTCTCGCACGCCTTTCCTTCCCATCGCGGGTCCAAGTGGGTGCTCATTCCCGTTATGATGGGGGTTCACCATGGTGATTTATCCTGCCCTCTTTCGTTTGGAGGGGTGTGAAGAAGCCGGCACCCATTTGGGGGTGAGGACTCTTTCCTGTGCTTCTACTCCATCCTCATTTCCCTCAGCCCGGGGGCTCAGCCTCCAGGGCTGGGAAGGTTCGGGAACAGGAGAGAGAGAGGAAAGGTCGGTGGGGAAGTGTTGTTCCCCCAAACCTGGAAGTCCGCTCCACAGAGCCTTTTTCTCAGGGGCAAGTCCACCGGTACCAACGAGAGTCACTTGGCCCCTCTCTTCCTGCTGGCCGCCACCCGGCGTGGGGTGGTGTGGTTGGGGAGGTCAGTCCGTGGCGGGTCTCGCGTGCTTTTCTTTCCCGTCGCGGGGGGAGGAGGGTGCTCATCCCGTTAAAAAGTGGGGGGTCGCCGTGGTGGATGATCCTGCGCTCCTTGGCTTGGAGGGGCGGGGAGAAGCCGGCACCCTGTGGGCTGTGATGACCCTTTCATGCACTTCTTCTCCATCCTCTTTTCCACTCCATCCGGGGTACAGCCTCCATGGCTGGGACCGTGTCGGAAAGGTGAGAGAGAGAGTAAAGGTCTGTGGGGAAGGGTTGCTCTGCCAAGCCCGGATGCGCTCATGGGCGCCCTGTCCCCAGGGTTCGTGTCCAACGTGACCTCTGAGAGTCATTTGGACCCTCTCTTCCTGCTGGGCGCCGCCCAGCGGGGAGCCGGCAGGGGGGTGAGGTCAGTCCCTGGCTGGTCTTCCGGGCCTTCCAATCGCGGGGAAAGAAGGGTGCTGATTCCTATTACGAAGCTGGGAGTGGCCATATTTTTTGATCCTCCCCTCCTCGGCTTGGAGGGGCATGGAGAAGCCGGCACCCTGTGGGTAGTGATGACCCTTTCCCGCACTTCTTCTCCATCCTCTATTCCACTCCACCCGTAGGCACAGCCTCCAGGGCTGGGAGGTGTCCTGAAGGGGAGAGAGAGAGGAAAGTTGGTGGGGAAGTGTTGGTCCACCAAGCCCGGGGTGCCGCTCCCTGGCACCATGTTCCCAGGGGGCTTGTCCAACTTCACCTCCAAGAGTCACGTGGCCCTTCTCTTCCTGCTGGACGCTGCCGGGCGGGTTGACTGGTTTGGGGGGGTAGTCATTCACTTTCTCATTACTTTAACATGTATTGTTTTAAAAAATAATAACCTTGCTTCCCTGACAATCTTCTCACGCTTCCAGGAAGGCAGGCGCGCTTGCCCGGCCTGGGCCCTCCTCCCAGCCAAGCGCTCTCCGCTGCCCTGGTGTCCATCTTCCGCCGGAACCGGAAGTTTGGGGACTTGCACCCCTTTCCTTCCCAACGGGGTGGCAGGATGGTGCTCGTTCCAGTTATGAAGGTGGTGTCACCATAGTGATTGATCCTGCACTCTCTGGTTTGGAGGGGTGTGAAAAACCGGCACCGGTGGGGGGTGAAGATTATTCCCGCACTTCTACTCCTTCCTCTTTTCACTCAGCCCTGGGGCACAGCCTCCGGGACTGGGAAGGGGAGAGAGAGAGGAAAGGTCGGTGGGGAAGGTTTGGTCCACCAAGCCCTGGATGCGCTCAGCGTTGCCCTGTTCCCTGGGGGCATGTCCACCAGGACCTCAGAGCCTTGCTTTGCACCTCTCTTCCTGCCGGCTGCCATCTGCAGGGGATTGGGTGGGTATGGAAGACGGGCCCTGTTGTGTCTCGCGTGACTTTCCTTCAAACGCGAAGGGGGAGGAAGTTGCTCATTCCCATTACAAAGTGGGGCGTTGCCGTGTTGGTTGCTCCTGCCCTCTTCGGCTTCAAGGGGCGGGGTGAAGCCGGCACCCTGTGGGTGGTGACGACCCTTTCTCGCACTTCTTCTCCATCCTCTTTTCCACTCCGCCCGGGGGCACAGTCTCAGAGGCTGTGACGGGGTCGGGAATGTGAGAGAGAGAGGAAAGGTTGGTGGGGAAGTGTTGCTTTGCCAAGCTCGTGGGGCCGTTCTGTGGTGCCTTATTCCTACGGGGCTTGTGCACCTGGACCTCCGAACGTTGCTTGTCCCCTCTCTTCCTGCTGAACGCCCCCCCGGCCGGGGACGGGTTGATGGGGGAGGTCGGTACCTAGCGGGTCTCTCACACCTTTTCTTCCCTTTGCGGGGGCAGGAGGGTGTTCATTCCCCTTAGGAAGAGGGGGATCACCATGGTTGTTGATCCTGCCCTCCTGGTCTTGGCGGCCTGTGTAGAAGCCGGCAGCCAGTGGGAGGTGACGACCCTTTCCTGCACTTCTACTCCATCCTCTTTTCACTCTGCCAGGGGTCATGGCTTCCAGGGCTGAGACGGGGTCGGGAAGGGAAGAGAGAGAGAAAAGGTCTGTGGGGGAGCGTTGCTCCGCCAATCCTCGGGTGCCGCTTGAAGTGGCCCTGTTCCCAGGGGACGTGTCCACTGGGACCTCCCAGCTTCGCTTTGCCCGTCTCTTCCTGTGGGCCCCGCCCGACAGGGGGCTTTTTGGGGGAGAGAGATCGGTTCCTAGAGGGTCTCGTGTGCCTTTTTTTCCCGTCGTGGAGGAAGTAGTGTGTTCTTTCACGTTACAAATGGGGGGTCGCCGTGGTGGTTCATCCTGCCCTCTTTGGCTTGGAGGGGTGAGGAGAATCCTACAGCCGGTGGGCGGTGATGACCCTTTAACGCACTTCTTCTCCATCCTCTTTCCAATCCACTAAGGGCACAGCCTCTGGGGCAGGGACGGGGTCAGAAAGGGGAGTGAAAGAGGAAAGTTCGGTGGGGAAGTGTTGGTCCGCCAAGACCGGGGTGCCGCTCCTTGGTGCCCTGTTCCTAGGGGGTGTGTCTAACGTGACCTCCAAGAGTCACTTGGCCCCTCTCTTCCTGCTGTCCCCCGCCCGGCGTGGGGCAGGTTGGGCTGGGAGTTCGGTCCCTGGCGAGTCTCCCACGCTTTTCCTTTCCGTCACGGTGAGAGGAGGCTGCTGGTTCCTGTTACGAAGTGCGGGGTCGCAGTGGTGGTTGATCCTGCACTCCTCGGCTTGGAGGGGCGGGGCGAAGTCTGCACCCGGTGGGCGGTAATGTCTCTTTCCTGCACTTTCCTGCACTTCTTCTCCATCCTCTTTTCCACTCCACCCTATGTACAGCCTCCAGGGCTGGGACGGGGTCGGGAAGGTGGGAGAGAGAGTAAAGGTCTGTGGGGAAGGATTGCTCCGCCAAGCTCGGGATGCGCACAGAGGCGCCCTTTTCAATGGGTTCGTGTCCAACGTGACCTCTAAGAGTCACTTGGCCCCTCTCTTCCTGCTGGGCGCCTCCAAGAGGGAGGCCGGCTGGGGGGTGAGGTCATTCCCTGGCCAGTCTCTCGGGCCTTCCACTCGCGGGGGCAGAAGGGTGCTGGTTCCTGTTACAAAGCTGGGGGTGGCCATGGTGTTTGATCCTCCCCTTCTTGGCTTGGAGGGGCATGGAGAAGCCAACACCCTGTGGGTGGTTATGACCCTTTCCCGTTCTTCTTCACCACCCTCTTTAACATTCTGCCCCGGTGCACATCCTCTGGGGCTGGGACGGGGTCGGGAATGGGAGAGAGAGAGGAAAGATCGGTGGGGACGGGTTGCTCCGCCAAACGCGGGGGGCGTTCCACAGCGCCTTTTTCCCAGGGGCAGTGTCCACCGGGACCTCCGAGAGTCACTTGGCTCCTCTCTTCCTGCTGTCCGCCACCCGGCGGGGGGCTGTGTGTGTGGGGAGGTCAGTCCTTGTCGGGTCTCGTGTGCTTTTCCTTCCCTTCGCGGGGGGAGTAGGGTGCTCATCCCGTTAAAAAGTTGGGGGTTACCGTGCTTGTTGATCCTGCCCTCGTTGTCTTCGAGGGGCAGGGAGAATCCTGCACCCTGTGTGCGTTGATGACCCTTTCCAGCACTTCTTCTCCATCCTCTTTTCCACTCCTATCGGGAGCACAGCCGGCAGGGCTCGGTGGAGTCGGGAAGGGGAGAGAGAGGAAAGTTCGGTGGAGAAGTGTTTCTACGCCAAGCCCGAGGTGCCGTTCCCTGGCACCCTGTTCCCAGGGGGCTTGTCCAACTTGACCTCCGAAAGTCACTTGGTATATCTCTTCCTGATAGGTGCCGCCCAGCCGGGCCCCGGATGAGAGGGGAGGTTGGTCCCTGGCGGGTCTCGCACGTCTTTCCTTCCCGTCGTGGTGGCAGGAGGGTGCTTGTTCCAGTTATGAAGAGGGCTCACCAAGGTGATTGATCCCGCCCTCGTTGGTTTGGAGGGCTTTGAAGAAACCGGCACCCGGTGGGCGGTGATGACCCTTTCCCACTCTTCTTCTCCATCCTCTTTTCACTCCGCCCGGGGACACAGCCTCCGGGGCTGGGAAGAGTCAGGAAGGGGAGAGAGAGAGGAAAGTTCGGTGGCCAAGGGTTGCTCCGCCAAGCCCTGGATGCGCTTACAGGCACCCTGTCCCCAGTGGGCGTGTCCACCGGGACCTCCGAACATTGCTTTGCCCCTCTCTTCCTGTTGTTGCCGCACGACAGGGGGTGTTTTGGGGGAAAGATCGGTCCCTGGCGTATATCGCGTGCCTTCAAAGGGGCAGGAAGGTGCTCATCCCCGTTAGAAATGGAGTGTCGCCGTGGTAGTTGATCCTGCCCTCCTTGGATTGGAGGCGCTTGGAGAAGCCGGCAGCTGGTCGGCGGTGACGACCTTTTCCCGCACTTCTTCTCCATCTTCTTTAACATTCCACCTGGGGGCACAGCCACCGGGGCTGGGAAGAGTCGGGAAGAGGAGAGAGATAAGAAAGATCGGTGGGGAAGGGTTGTTACGCGAAGGCCGGGGGGCCGCTGCACGGTGCCCTGTTCCCAGGGGGCGTGTCCATCAGGACCTCTGAGCCTTGCTTGGCCCCTCTCTTCCTGCTGGCGCCGCTCTACGGGGGCGGTTTCGGGGGGGGGAGATCGCATCCAGGCGGTTCTCGCGTGCCTTTCTTTCCCGTCCCGGAGGCAGGAGTGTGCTATTTCCGTTATAAAGTGGGGGGTTGCCATGGTGGTTGATCCTGCAATCTTTGGCTTTGAAGACCGAGTAAAATTCAGAAGCCGGTGGGCGG